>PVJL010006099.1:34555-97665 GCA_004026885.1 Lyroderma lyra
TTTTTTTTTTTTTTTTTTTTTTTTTTTTTTTTTTTTTTTTTTTTTTTTTTTTTTTTTTTTTTTTTTTTTTTTTTTTTTTTTTTTTTTTTTTTTTTTTTTTTTTTTTTTTTTTTTTTTTTTTTTTTTTTTTTTTTTTTTTTTTTTTTTTTTTTTTTTTTTTTTTTTTTTTTTTTTTTTTTTTTGCTTTTTGGTATGTGGGGAGCTCCCTGACTGGGGATCGAACCCAGGCCACAGCACTGACAGCGCCAGCGCCAAAGCCTTAAGCCACTACACCATTAGGGAACTCCCAGGTAGAGTAATCTTGGTAGTAAGTCTTTGCTTTTCATTACTTTGAATATTTCATGCCAATCCCTATGGCTTGGAAACTCTGTTGAGAAATCAGCTGACAATCTTATGGGAGTGCCCTTATAGGTTACTAGTTGCCTTTCTCTTGCTGCTTTTAGAATTCTCTCTTGGCCTTTGCCATTTTAATTACAATGTGTCTTGTTGTGGACCTGTTTAGGTTCTTCTTGTTTGGGATTCTTTGCACTTTCTGGGCTTGTATGTCTATTTCTTCATCAATTTAAGAAAGTTTTCAATCATTATTTCTTCAAATAGGTTCTCAATCCCTTGCTTTCTCTCTTCTTCTTCTGGTACCCCTATGATGCAAATGTTGTTACACTTGATGTTGTCCCAGAGGTCTCTTAAACTACCCTCATTTTTTTTATATTCTCTTTTTCTTTTTGCTGTTCTGATTGGGTGTTTTCTGCTATCTGGTCTTCCAAATCACTGATTTACTCCTCTGCTTTGTTTAATCTGCAGGTCATTCCTTTGAGTGCATTCTTCACTTCATTATTGTACTTCACTTCTGACTGGTTGTTATTTATGGTTTCTATGTCCTTTTTTAGGCTTACTATCTCTTTGTTGAAGCTTTCACTAAGTTCCTTGAGCATCCTCACAACCATTGTTTTGAACTCTTTATTTGGTAAGTTGTATGCCTCCATTTTGTTTAGTTTTTTTTTTTTTTCTAGAGTTTTTTTCCTGTTCCTTCATTTGGGATGTATTTTTGTTTTCTCATTTTGGTTGCCTCCCTGTGTTTGTTTCTATGTATTAGGTAGATCTGCTATGTCTCCCAGTCTTGTTAAGGTGGACTTAGGTGCCCTGTGGGGTCCTGGCATAGTCTCCTTGGTCACCTTGTGTGGGTTGTGTGTACCCTCCTGTTATAGTTGAGCCTTGATTACTATTGGTACATCAGTGGCTGGGATTGGCCATTAGGCTGCTTGGCTGTTGTGTTTGGCCATGCCTACATCTTATGGACTGCTGTGTGGAGGGCTTAGCCCACTAAGTGGGATTCGCCCCAGTGGGCTCTGGTACCATGTGAGACTTCCTTTTATGTGTGCCACTGGTGGGGCTAACTGGATGGTGCTCTGGTGTAGTCTGAAGTCAACCTCCAAGTACTATATTTTGCCATGTATAATGCATACTATTTTTGCCCAAATTTGTGAGGGAAAAATAAGGATATGCATTATACATGGGTAGCACTAATTCCATATCTATATTTTTATTTATGCTTATGAGTTAAAAGTGTAACTCTAGAAATCAATAATGATATCCATATGCAAAATAATACCCTAGAATATAATATCATAAATACTAAAATTCCTTTATAATACAAAAAACAAGTACCTAAATATAAACAAATAGAAATTTGAACTAAAAAATTAAAATGAAAGATTTTTTTCCCTGAAAGTTTGGGCCAAAAACATGGGTGTGCATTATACATGGAAGCACATTATACCCAACAAAATATGGTATGTTGATTCTGGGCCTCTTGGGAGGGGCTCCAGTGCAGGTCCAGGTCACCCACTGCCTGTGACCAACTGGGGACTACCTGGTAGATGCTACAAAGCAATCGGCAGTTGGTCGCTCCCTGTGCTAGAGCAGGAAGCACATGGAAGCGGCCATACTGAGAACCGAGGATGGCTGCCACCAGTATTGGGCTTGGGGTAGCTCCACAAAAAGCCAGGACATTCTGAAGACTCCTGTAAGGTTTAGCCACTGATAATCCTTGAGCAGTATGCGAGTTAGGTGAGGCGGGGTCTCAAGGAGTCCAAAGTGGAATGACTTGTCGTCACCAGGTTAATATAGATTCTGGTATGGTGCAAGTGCTGAGCCTGGAGCTACTCAGCAAATGTCTCAGAGCACATGAAGGCCAACCACGCCCCTCCCCACCTGGGACCTGTGAACCCCTGATAGTTGTCTAAGAAAGAGTGCAATGTGGATGGGACTGGCTGCTTGCCGAGAAAGTGCCTCTGGCATTGGGTGAGTTGGGTAGAGCGGGGTCCCCAGGAGTCACCAGGGTGAAGTGAGCAGAGCTCACCAGACCAATCAGATTCAGATTTGGCCATAAGCATGGGGGGAGTGCTCAACACAGGAAAGATGCCACCCACCTGCTAGCTGCACCCAAGGAGAACCCCACACAGGAAAAATGGCAATGTCCCTCCAGTCCTTGCCTCAAGGTCACCCATCTCAGTCTCTCCCCATATATCCCCAACACCCCCCAAGTTTCTGTCCCTCTTCCATAGAGAATACCTATGAGTGAGTGAGGCTGTGTGCAGGCCCTGTAAGAGGATGTCTGGGTTTCCTGCAGCCTTCTGTCCCTGGACTATCAGAATCCCCACTGGTTTTTATAGTCAGATGTTCTGAGAGTTCTTCTTCCTGGCACTGGGCTGGGGGGCCTGGTGTGAGGCTGAGGTTCCTCGCTCCTCTGAGGGGACACTCCAGAGCTGATATATCCCTCCCCATTCACAACCTCCACATGGAGGTTCAGGGCAGGTAGTATCATGTCTCCACCCCTCCTGCTAGTCTCAACGTGGCTCCTTCTTTATATCCTTAGTTATAAAAGTTCTGTTCAGCTAGTCTCCAGATGGTTCTCCAGATTGATTATTCTGTAATTTAGTTGTAATTTTAATAAGTTCATAGGAGGAAGCAAGCACAGCATTGATCTACTCTGCTATCTTGGATCCCTCTATGAATACTTTCTAAAAATCCAAAATAAAATATTAGAAGTGGAACCCAGTGTGCATTAAGAGAAAAATAAAACATGATCAAAAGGACTTGGCTGCAGAAATTTAAAGTTAAAATTCAGCATATTAAAAATCAGAGGAACAAAAATAGATCATTCTTTCCATCGATGTTGAAAGGAATTTCTAGAATATCCAATGCCTATTGAATGTACTTTCCTTAACCCTTAGAGACTCTTTTTTTGACATTCAATGTTATTTTATATTAGTTTCAGGTATACAGTGTAGTAGATAGATATTTATATAATTTATGCAGTGATTCCCCTCAATAAGCCTGGTACTCACCTGGCACTATACATAGTTATGAGTATATTTCCTATACTGTACTTTACATCTCTGTGATTATTTTGTAACCTAATAAAACAGAAATACAGATATTTTTAATTCTATAATTAGGCGTGGTAGAGAATGTGTGTTTGGATCTGTGTGTATCAAATGAAAAATCCAGCTTTCTGCTTAATAGTGAAACATAATAAGTAATCCCTTTAAAGTCAGAAATGGGCTAAAAATGCCCCTATATCATAGCTATGATTTAAAATTTTGTTTTAAGTACTAATTACAATTACAAAAGAAAAATAAGAGGTAAAAAAAAACTGGAAAGGTACTCTTAACAAACTTAGTAGATAAAAGATAAATGAATAAAAAATCTGAGTAAAGCAATGTTGAAATATGACAGTCAAGACCTCAAGTAGGCCCTTGGCGCTGCTTGGTACTTGCACTACAGTTGCACTGAATGTTCATTTTCCCACTCTCCAGGACATTTCCCCACCCCTTGCCCTTGAAACCTCTAAAACATTCTCACCCTACTTGATTCCAGTTCCCCTAATAATGTTGCTTCTTAGTTTTTACTACAGATATAAAGGTTCTCAGAATAAAACTTGATCCTCCTCCCATTAAAATGCATGCCTTGTCCATTTCCTGTCTATCCAACCATTCATTCCACTGTTTTCTGTATCCCATTTCCATGCTGTATTCAAAAATTTCCTTTATACTTTTCACTGCACCATCATACAATCTCAATATTTAAACACACAAACACAGAGAGGAAAGTATCCCACATTTTCTTCCTCAAATTCCCCATCTATCTCCCCATTTTTAGCTTACTTTCTTAGCAAAATTTTTCCAAAAACTCATTGGTGGTTGCTACTTCTATGTTCTCACCTCTCATTCCCTTCTCAGTAGGTTCTGTACTTCCACATCCCCTACTCCACTACTCCTGTCAGAGTCAATACGAACTCATCTTACCTAATCCCATGGTCACTGCTTCTGTCCTCATCTTTCTTGTGCAAACAATCAGGACTTTCAAAACAGTTGACCACTTCCTTCCTGAAGTACTCCCTCCATCCAACTTCTGTGACCGTACTGTTCTTCCAAGTCCTCATTACAACTTTCCAGGCCCCTCCTCTTTGCATTCTAAATGTTGGCATGCCACAGAGCTCTTCTTGGTCCACTTGATTTTACTTTTTTAAAACAACATGATTGAGGTATAACTTACATATCATAAAACTTATTTAAGTATACAATTCAATGATTTTCAGTACATTTATAGTTATACAACTATCACCACAATCCAGTTTTAGAATATTTCTCTTGCTCATTGATAGCTAATTCTCATTTCCATACCCAGCCCAGGCAATAACTTATCAACTTTTTCTATATATAGTTTCACTTTCCCTTTCCTCTTTTGACATACTCTCTATAGGCGATTTCATATAAGCCCGTGGTTTTATATACCATCTCTATGCCCAGGATAATTACATTTATGTTGATAGTCCCAACCTGTCTCCCAAACTTCAGACTTACATATCCAATAGCCATTCAACATCCCTAGTTGGATTTTTAATAGGCCTTGCAAATACTTCCAACCAGGATTGTTGCTTGTTCACTCCCCATGTTATAGTAGCTAAAAGCATGATCTGCAGCCCAGTTTCTACCAATCCCCATGGATGCTGGTTAACTGAGAGCCTACTGTATTTCCCCATACTGGAGGAAACAACAGGTCTCCTACACACCACATTCTAGGGTATCCTATGATCACATAACAACACAATCCTCCTGTCACAGGTAAGTGCAATGTCCTAGAGAATAGGTTGTTGGAAAAACCATTGTTCTCTCTCTGCTAATGGGGCGGAAACAACCCCTCAGGAGTTCTACACAAAAAATCATGTTTTAGCCTATGACTGGGGCTGACAGGGTGGGCTAATTGGAAAGCTAAATTGCCTCAGTCCGGATTATCCTCTTTTATAGCCTCCCTGATGCAATCATGACTGGAGAGGAAAGAGTGTGACTCATGCAGAATATAAGGCTCATGGCCAAAGTTGGTGACAAACAATATAGAGTTATAGGTTAGTTTGTTGTTGTTTTTAAACTGTGTCAGGTTAGAAAAGGTGCTTTACATCCTAATCTTGAGGTGCCATAGATGAACTCTGAATATCCTAAGGAGTGACTAAAAATTTTCAAAATAAAATTGCTCTTAACTTTTCTTCAATTTAAAGTACCTCTCTAGGCTGCATGAGAGTTTTAGAAAAGGGAGCCGTGTTTGGCCTGGGGAATAGATAGACCCAAAACATGCCGGTACCTGCCGTTCCAACCACAGTTCTCTCCCTATAATTCTGGGTTCCCAAAGAATTAGGAATCACTGGCCTAAGGTTTCCAAAATCGGAGTGGATCCTTTTCCCAAGTGACAGCCACAAAGCAAACACTGTATCACAACCTCATCTAAAGAAAAGATAAAGGTAAACTAAATTAGATATGTCTACTAACAGTGCCCTGTGATCTTCAGCAACAGTTTTCCCCTCTCTGGGCCCCAGTGTTTTAACTTAAACCTGGAAGGCTGTGATCTCTAACACCCTTCCCCAAATTACCTGACCTCACACAAGCCAAACCCTGCCCCAAGGTACATGGAGATTTTATGATTTACAAGTCTCCTCCCAACTCCTCCTTCTTTCTTAATCCTCGATTAAATAGCTTCCCCTCTAATGACTTTTGCACAGGAAGCAGCACCTCCTAACTAACTCTTGTCAGAGCCAGCATGAGAGCTGCCCGGCTCCCAGTGGCCAGGGCAGCAAGCCTTCAGTTTAGCTTCTTGCTTCTGCTTTCCTTCTGGCTAGATCGAGGTGTGGGAGCGAAGGAGCTGCAGTTTGCGACAGTGGTGAGTAGACTTTTCTCACTGCTTTTTTCCTTAAAACTGTGACCAAGCGGGGTCTGAAAACCAAGTGCCTGGTTTCGTTTTTGCCCTAGTGCTCTCTCTGGGAGACCAAACTCAAAAAGTGAATAATCAAGTTAGGCAAGTTCCTCATAATGAAGATTGAATGTGTCCCAACAAAAAGGCGTTTGGTTTGGTTATTTTTGCCCATGCCAATGTTATTTACTCATCCCCTTATTTTACAACTGCCTCAAATGCAGATTGCTTTTGACAGCCACGGGAGGCCGGGAACTAAACTAGCTTCATTCAGTTTCATGATTGCAAAGCAAAAAAGCAGTAATTTTCTGAGTTAAGTAGCCCTTTGTGTATCAGGAAATTGAAAAATATATTCGTAAATGGTGTTGGACGCAGAAAAGTGAAACTGAACTCAACAGCTTGGGTTGACTTTCTGATACATAGAATTGGTTGACCATTAAAATCATGTCTTTCTCCACCCATGATATGTGTGACAAATTATGAAAATAAAAGGAGGGGCTGCCTAATGCCTAATGTCAGGGAAGGAAAATATACTGTTGTCATTGTTTTTAAAAAATAGGAAGAGAGTTTGCAAATTAAAGGGGATTTACCATTTTACTTGCGAGTCCTAGAATTAATCCCTCTGTATCTCTTGGTTTCTGTCTGTCTTTCATTTTCTTTGCATCTCTCTCTTTTTTTTTTTTTGTCTGTTTCGCTCACTGTCTCTCTCTGCCTCTGACCCTCTCCTTGTCTCTCACAAGCTCTCTCAATCCTTTTCTCTGCCTCACGTGAAAATATGCTGATAAATGAGTAGATTTTCTTTAAGCTTATTCAAGTTTTACTTTTATAATTTGAAGGGAGGTCACCTTTTACTTAAAAACTAAATGTGATGTTCCTATTTTCTCAGCTTAGTGTCTTCAGAATTCCTTTCCCTTATAGAAAAATTTCATAAACATGAATTTATGCCAATCACAATTTTTAATTCAGTAAATCTTTACTAGATCATGAGTCAACAGTGAAAGAGGGAAAGAAACAGAGAAATATATCATTGATTTATTAACAAACAATTAACCAGCTGTCAGGTTTCTGTGCTGAAAAAAGCTACATAACTTCCCATGGGAAGTTAGACTTTTAGTTATATAGGGAAATTGATGCAAGTCAGACTTTTAGTTGTATTCATGGGTTTCTTGCCAACACATACATTAAGCAAGTATAGGGACTGTGTAGAAACTGCACTGTCAACACTGTGAACCTGTGACAAACTGCTTGAGTAGTAATCCTCTCTGAGACATTACAGTGAACTCTTCAGTTAACTGCATTTGGTAATGTTTCTCCACCATGTTTTACTACAGCCCAGTCTAACTTCCCCTGGCTACCGAACTCTTGAAGGTTTCCTTTCTTCTCCCTTCTTGGCTAATATCTGTTTAGGGACTCCAAGTTCATTTTTCCCTAAGAAAAACCTTACAAAGTTACCTCTCTTAGAGCTAAAAAATATTAGCAATTATTACTCAAGGCCAATGTTAACAGTATTTCCTACCATGGCTTTCTTCCATTAATGGTAGATGAAAGGCAATCTTATACACCTTTCTTGGCCCTTACAAAAGCACTTCCATCCAAGGACTTAGACTAGAAGACATCACTTCCTTCTTTTTATTGATTATAGAGAATATCTGACTATAAATGTTTCAATTATATACCCATGGAAATGTTTAAAAAATTATTAGGAGTACCAGAATAAAAGGAAGTCTCCTCTGTTTGAAGTGGTGATATTAATGACAATTACCCATAGTTAATTGAGTGCCTACTAGGTACAAGGCATTTTCTAAGAGTTCTGTATGGCTTATGTCACATAGTACTCCCAACAACCCTATAAAGGAGGGTTCCCAGGAAAACTCAGGATATCCAGTTGAGTTTGAATTTCAGATAAACAGCAAAAATTTTTTGTAGTGTTAAGTCTGTTCCACGCAATAGTTGGGCATCTTGTATTTTTGTTTAGTAGATCTGGCAACCACTCTATAAGGTTTTTGTAAACCTTATTATTCCTATTTTATAGATGAAGAAATTGAGGCACAAAGAGATTAAGCAACTTACCTATTGTCACACAGCTAAGATTTGAACCCATGCCCTTAATCATTACACATACTCTCTTCCTGATACATGCATGTCACCCAGGACCTGGGGCTGAGATCTCCCCGTGGAGGTTTGGGGTGTTGGCTTGATTCATAATTAGCAGGCAGTTTCCTTGCTTTTCCTTGCTGATCCAGAAAGAGCAGGAAACTGTCCTTGGTGTTTGCTCTTTCTCATGAACAGAGTCACCATCTTTTAAAATAAACTCACTAAAGTGCATCCCACGGAAATGCTAGTTTTGCAAGTTAACAGGAGTTGCTTGGTTAAAAAAAAAATGGGTTTCAGAGTCAGATCAGCTTCAGGAATTGAAAGTGTGTTAAACTGTGTTTAAAGGTCTAGTAAATGCAAGACACCTGGGAGTCTTTCATATTCTAATATGTGCTGTGGCTTTCAAGTAAACTGTGTTTCCTGAATTTTGACTACACAATCCACCTCTGCTTTTTTTCCAAAGTGTTCCAATAGAAACCCCTTAGACAACTGCTATTTTTAAATTTAAAGAGAGAGAATCATAAGTATGGTGAATCCCAATGGGTTCATTAACTAGCTTCAATAATTATCACTCATGGCCAGTCTTGCTTCATCTAAATGCCCACGCATTCCTGCAGGGCTTTTTAAAGGTAACCTGGTACATCATTATTCCACCCATAAGTAGGGGCACGCCATTTGAAAGCATTCTCTCTCCCCTAAGTGATGGAAAACCTCCAAGTTTAGGTGATCTCAGGTAGAGAGAAAACTTCCTTCTCATTCCACCCACGTTTTACAAAGAAAGGGAGGGTAAGTCACAAAGTATGAGCTCTTCTCATTCTTCACGGTTAATCTGGGAAAATTCTTATTCAAGTCATAGAGTATCTTCAAGGAAAATAGCCTTCAAATCTTAAGCACTTTGGGATGGGTGACTTCCTTATTGTGGTTCGGCAAATTCAAATGATGCCAGCCATCACACTTGCCCAAGGACAGCGGGCCTTCAGGGCTCTGCCTCGCTCCTCTTGGAAAGCAAACATTTGGCGAGTTACTCCTTAGGCAGGCAGTCCAATACCATTGTAGATTTTCTAATGCTACATGCTAAAATAAAAGTTGAAAGTTCTACCTAGGAAAACATTCAACTTTCGTTAAATTGGAGTTCCAGCATGATTTACCATATGGGACTATGGACAAGTTACTTAATCCAGCTGAATCTCAATTCCACAAACTTAAAGTTGGCAACAATGACCATAACAGTGCCTCCTACTTCACAGAGTGGTCTTTAGGTTCAAATGGCATGGTACCCATGTGAACCATGATACAAATGTCAGGTGCTGCTAGAAGTCATCAGTCTATCTTTTGGATAAAAGCTAGATGATCCTTAATTATTCTTTTCTAAAAATCATGGTAAAATACAGAGAACACAAAGTTTCCCTTCTTAACCGTTTTGAGTGTA
This sequence comes from Lyroderma lyra, assembly GCA_004026885.1. Taxonomy (NCBI): domain Eukaryota; kingdom Metazoa; phylum Chordata; class Mammalia; order Chiroptera; family Megadermatidae; genus Lyroderma; species Lyroderma lyra. Next base: position 44,322 of record PVJL010006099.1, read on the forward strand.
TAGTTCAGTGGCATTAGGTGTATTTCTATTGTGCTGCCCTTAAAACCATCCACATCCAGAACTCTTTTCATCTTGCAAAACTGAAACTCCGTATCTATTAAACAGCAGTGCCCATCCCTCCCTCCCTTCAGGCCCTGGGAACCGCCATTCTACTTTATGACTCTGACTATTCTAATATACCTCATATAAGTGGACTCATACAGTACTTGTCTTTTTGCTATTGAACTAGAAATATGGCTTGAAGAGGGAAAGAGCTGGAGGGGAGAACAGAGTGGGGTACTGCCACAGTTCAGGAAAAGCATAGTAAAGACCTGAGTTGGATCAGAAAGCAGTAGAATTTGAAAGTACAGGATGACTTTCTTTCAAGATTTCTGAAGGTAGAATCCCTGTGGGTTGAATGTGAGTATTAAGGAAGAAAGAGAAACCCAAATAATCTGAGTTTTCTAATTTTGATTGCTGGAAAGATGATGATGCACCATGGAGATGAGGTACATAAAAAGCATTAAACATGTGAAATTCTTAAAAAGGAATATGAGCTATAAACACCAGAGAAATGTATAACATTGTGTACTACATGGTGAAATGTAGCACAGAGGTTGAAAGTGCAGACCACCTGGGTTTGAATGCCAGCTCAACCCCTTACTATCTGTGTGACTTTGTATGAGTAACTTAACCTATCTGTGCCTCACTTTTCTTCCCAGATTTGGGCCCCTGGCCCAATGGATAAAAATATACATTTAAAATACTACTCAAGAGCTATTCTTAGCTAAAAGGCCAAGAAGCAATAAAACAGAATTTGTTCATTTGAACAGTGGTTTGACTTACTGCTCCATTAACTTACTGGTCCTTTCCTTAATAACTTTTGTCTAAAATAGACTGCCCTTTTCTTTGCCTTCATCTCCACTGTTCATGTTTGAATAATACCTATGAACACAAGCAGACTTCTCAAGAAAGATAAATCTTTTTATCACTTCTATTAAAGTGAGAATTTCAGTTACAGCCGCCATATTGTGAGCATTTGTGTTTTGGATCCCCCAAATGACCCAGTAAGGTATATAACATTTTCTTGGGATTGCATTAAAGTAATAAAAAAGGAGCTGGAACTTATTTGTGGTATACTGGGTGCTCAGAACTCAAGATGAAACTGTCAAGTGGTACATCTCCAACTTGTGGGTTGGCTTATAGAAAATGTAGCAGAGAAAACTCTCCAGGAAAACAGAAACCAGGGCTCCTGCCTCTGCTCATGAGCAATGCTCCAATGTTTCTCCTTTGCTCTGTGGCTCCCTAATCATGGGCCAAGGAGCAGCAGAGCTGTCTGTGGAGATCTATGTGCTCTCCAGAGGCATCTGCTAGGCAGAGCACTGTGCACTGAGTGTCAGTGCTGGGCCAAGGAGGAGGTCAGTCCTGTTTGCTTATACAGCTTCTCCCTGGTTTTACTCCAGTGCATTTTGCAAAATTTCAGGGAAATTATATTTGGCTCAAGACATTTCAGTCAGCCAGGTTGCCACTACAAGTGCTTTCAAAGTCTCCTAAATTCTAAGGAATAAATTAATTATTCCTCTAAGTCAGGGAAATCGGGGAGAGATGTTTGGAAGTCAATAGAAATATTTCTTGAAGGAGAGGGTTATGTTTCCCTTTGCTCAACAAGTAGTGCTCCTTTACCCCATAGGCGGCGAGCCATTGCCAGCAGGAAAGGAAGTACAGGGAGCAGCTGAGTTAAGTGCCTGAATAACAGAGCAACGACAAACGTAATGGTAACAGATATTATACCAGGTCTCATATACTGAGTGCATCCTGTGCGTTCGATTCTATGATGACGGCTTTACATATATTACACATTTAATTCTCATGATCCTTCTGCATGGGAAATAATGATGTTCTCATTTTACAAAGAGGGAAAATCAAGGCATGGAGAAGTTATTTGCACCCAGTTAGATGTCAACAAAGCAGGAGTTTGAACCCAGGTGTAACCAGCTCAAAACCAGAGCTTTTCTGAGCCATTACACAGCTTCCACACAATAGAACACGCGGCCTCACGGCTTGCCTCTCCCGCAGGCCTCTGTGTTCTTCCTGGGCCCTGGGTAAAGGTCTCTGCAGAGCTTCCTGCCTCTCTGCCTTCCTCGTGGAGTGCAGGACGGGTCCCCAACCTGACTACTTTCACAGCCATTGCCTTCCTTCTTATCTCCAAAGTGGCCTACAGAGGCTTGCCCCATTCATTCCTGCCCCAATGCTTTTGCTTTTTAATTCTTTTTACCACTGGTCTTATTTATCAGTTTCTAAAAAGAAGAAAATAAAAGTCTTTTATTCATGGCAAGGTTTGTGCGACGAGATTTTTCAGGACTTGCAGTGCACTCTAATAAAATCAGGAGTGGGGTTTAACGCCGAGAGCCAAGGTCCCTTTCAGGATTTCCAAAATCATCCCAAAGTTTTGTGATGTGTCTTGAATTCCAAACTTGAAAGGACAACATGATAGTTTACTAGACTCCGATCTAGTCCACAGGCAGACTTGCTTTTCTAATGCAGAAGCACATAGAGAGGGCCTCAAGGGGAAAGAAGAGAATGAAAGAAAGGAGAGAAAAAGGGGCACACATGGTGTACCTTGATGATAAGTAAGGGGGGGTGTGTGTGCACGTGTGCGTGTGCTAACTTTGCGCCACCACAGTGTTGAGGCCATAGGTGCCTGTGACAGCAAGGATTCTGCTTTCACGGAGTTCATGGGGAGAGAAGCCAGATACACACACACAATAAGAAACAAGAAAATACCAGGGATAAAAATAGAACTGCGTGTTGAGCGAGAGATGGAACGGGTGTTACTTTATAACTGGTGATCTCAGAGGCTGCCTTTGTCATGACAGACCTGAATTTAGTGGCCGAGCTTCTGTGTGGGCTCCCAGAGACTAAGCAGAAGTGGGATATTCCAAACAGAAGGGACATCAAGGCCCTGAGGCTAGGATCAATTTAATGTGTTTGATGGAGCCACTGGAGAGTAAGTGTGTTTTAACAAGAATGTAGGAGAACCACGTGGTGGCCAGGGCCAAATCAGGTAGGATCTTGTGGGCCACTGTAAAGACTCTGAATTTTATACGAAGAGCCATAGAAAATGATATAACATCTGAGAGCAAGAATATAAGTGAAACAAGAAGGGCTCATTATAAAATCTCTACTTTGGTATACAATTTTCTGCAAAATAAAATTTAACAGAATGAGAGGATGTAAGGGGGTTCTAAGCAATCAATGACATATTCTGATTGACATTTTTTAAAAAGCACTTGCATGCTGCATGGAGACAGGGACTAGACATAGTGACCTCCCGTGTACTCATCAAGGTCTCCATATCCCACGCAACCCAGCAGATCTGGGGCAGACTTGATGGAGTAGAATCATTCATGAGGGTAGCAAACCATGGTTCTTTTTTTTTACTTTAATGCATCCTCAACTGTTTCTTTTCCTATTTGGATTTTTTAATTACAGTTAACATTCTATATGTATTTTTGTACTAGTCCCAGGTGTCTTGCATAGTGGTTAGACATTTCTATAATTGACAAAATGATCCCCCCATAAATCTATTACCCACCTGGCACCATACATAGTTATTACAATACTATCCACTATATTCCCTATGCCATACTTACCATCCCTATGACAAAGCATGGTTCTTTTTTTAAAAGTTACTTGTAATTTAAAAGGAAGAAGTGAATTGGTGTGGTGGGGAAAATAGTGGGCTGGCAATCAGGAGAATTAGGAGACCTGGACAGCTTCCTTGATCTCTTTGAGCCTCAGTTTCCTCATTTGTTCAGTGCAGCAACAGTACAACTTGTCCTTACAGGAGGGTTGTAAGAATTAAAATACTCATAGATAGCAGGGGAAAGGATTGTATAAAACCATGGACAGTTGCACAAATACAATGCGTTGTTATTATCTTAGATGTCTTCTTATTGTAATTACCGCTAGTGCTGCACCTAGTCCTATTGCTAATAATATGTTTTTAGGATTCTAAAGGATTTCATGAGTATGATTGCTGGGCTGAGAACAGAGGGTATACATTTGGCAGAGCAGAAGTTAACAAATATTGCCCTACCAACTTAAAAGAGTACCTAGGCAGAGTCGAAGGGCTCCAGCTGAATGGGCAAAACTCAAAGCCCAAGGATGCAGCAAGCACATTCTCTCTCTCTCTCTCTCTCTCTCTCTCTCTCTCTCTCTCTCTCTCATTTCCAGCAACAGATGTTGAGGATGGTTTATTAAGTGTTTCTGTGGGACACAGAATGTTTGAGACACTCCCAGAAACCCTTAAAATCTACTGAAATGTAGAGGAGTACAATTATTTCTGACCGATACTAACAGAGTAAGAAAGCTTGTTCAAGCCTCATGCTTATGTTCCAATGCTCTGCTCTTTAAAGCACATTCCGTTTTTCTCCCCAGGGCATTCTGTCACTTAGTTGCATAACTGCATTTTTATTTTTGAAATAATGTTTGGGGTTGTATCTTACTTCGGGATTTGGTTTCCTCTGATGCAACACCCTTACACACAACCTGTCTTAGAGGGAAAGAGTAGTGTTTATAAAGAAGCCCCAGTTCACAGGTCGTGCATATTGAGTTGATGGGATGCTGGGGGGTGTTTCTGCCCATAGAGAAATGAGCCTCTTACACAAGGTTAAAAGTGCTGGCATTGGAGACCCACGTCCTGATTAGGTTCTCTGCTATACCATTTACACATTGTATGACTTGGGCAGTTCACTTAACTAAGGCCAATTTAATCATTTATTAAATGAAGATAATACTGCTTTGTAGAATTGATGAGGATTATAACATATAAAAAACACTTAGCACAGTTTCTAGGACAAAGCAGAAGTTCAAAAACTGTTGGGGAATCATTGTTGCAGTTATAGGCTAGTAGGAAGAATTGCAAATTTTTTACTACAGTGTCTCTCATCTGACTTTCCTTTGACTAACTCAGTGGCTCTCAACTATGGGAGACATTCGGCAATGCTTGGAGAACTTTCTAGTTGTCACAGCTGAGGAATGCTACTGGCATCTAGTGAGCAAAGGCCTTGGATGCTGTTAAATGTCCCACAATGCACAGGGCACCCCCACACAAGGAATTATCCAACCCAAATGTACACAGTACTGAGGTGAAAAAACCCTGGAAACCAAACAATACGGGGTTCTTAATCTGTTAAAACCATATAACAACTTTAGTTACTCAGATCTGGGAAAGTATTTTGCACATACTATCTTGGGATCTAAAAGTCTAAAGTGTGTTTTGATCGTGGAAAGAGAAACACTGGTGGTTATCCTCAATCGTCTCTGATCATACCCAGTCACCCTTAGTGACCAGTAACTATAGGTGCTCATAAGAGAATATTCAGCCTTTCTTCCCACAATGAGGGGATCATTCATGACAATAATTCCTTATCTAACCAAAATGATTTCTTCAGATCCACTGCACCACTAGCCCTCTGTTTGCTATAGCCTGTTTGACTGAGATTTTAGTTTCTCATCAGTTTAGGGGACTCAAAGATCTGTTTTCTTCAAAAACCAGAGTCACAACCCATGTCCTAGAAGCCTATCTCACTGTCCTGGAATCCCATCTCAAAGATTCAAGTTTGAGACTCTTCCTTATTCAGTGTCCACTGAACTGTTTTTGCAGAATTTCAGAACAGCCCCCCGCCTTTCTTTTCAGTGGAGAACCTTAGCCAGTGGAAAGTACAGGAAATCTCAAATAATACAATTAGTTGTATTTGCTGACATCATTGTAGACTTCATCTTGTACTTTTTGAGTGTTTGTCTTTCCCTATTTTTTGCTTATAAAAAGTTATGTGTTTGGCTTAGTAAACTACTCAGAAAGCATATTATAATCAAAGTAGCAAGCTTTCAAAAGTCCAAGCTATTCTCCCCAAAGAGTAAAATGGGCAATCAAAATAGCAGTACATGCATACAAATCCAGAAGTATGTCCTTAAAGTATTTGCAATTAGCTTTTCTAATCTCCCCACCACAATTTCTTTACCCCAACCTCCTAAAAATCGACAAATCATTGGCTCAAAATTCTATGTTGCATTTCATAGCCCTTATTTTTATTATATGTAAAAATTTTAACACCATTATTACTGTAACCACAATTAAGGGAGAGATATGTCTCATCAGAGTTTGTCTGTAATAAAGTGATCTTATTGAGCTTTGTGTTCCTTCTTGCCCTGTCTAATGTACAAACCAGGCTTCATGTGCAGATCACCTGCTTCCTAATGGCTAATCATCTTGTTACTTGCCTTACCTGAAACACAGGAAAAGCGTTAGCGAGCTTAACCTGAGATTTACCTGGAGAGGTTTTAAATATCCCGATTCCTTGGCTGCATCCCAAACAAATTAAAACAAAATAACTAGGAGTGGGTCCATCCTCAGAATTTTTTTTTTTAACTCCCCAACTGATTCCATGAGCAGCCAAGGATAAGAACCAGTGGTTTAGAAGAACATGTATTATAAGGAGCAGAGGAAAAACCTAAGTGAATTTGAAACATTACTGTCTCAATCTATTTTCAGGTGTTTAGGCATGGAGACCGAAGTCCCATCCAAACGTTTCCTAATGACCCCATTAAGGAATCCTCATGGCCAGATGGATTTGGCCAGCTTACTCAGGTTGGTTGACTTTTCAGCTAAAGTTTGGCAACAAGTCTCAAGGGAAACTAAACATTATGGGGTTTGTAATCTACTGAAACCATATAACTAGTTACTTAGATCTCAGAAAATATTTTGCACAATTACCTGGGATCTAAAAAGTGTAAAAATGTGTTTTGAGTGTGGAAGGAGAGGCACTAATGGTTAGCCTCAACAATTTCTGATCATGCCTAAGTCACACTTAGTGACTAGTAACTGTAGAAAAAGTATATATATAGAATTGCCTGTTTTGATGTTTTTTACCCTGTTGACTTTACTAAAGCATAAGAAATGTGCATGGATAACAGAAGAACAGAGAAGTTTAGAAACACTGAAGAGAGCCAAGAGATACTTCCAATCCTTCCTCGGAGTTTCTCAGACTCCACCTGAGAAAATAGATCATTTTGTGCATGGTAAACTTTGAAAACCATTGCTCTATGGAAGGTGACTATTTCCTCAAAAGTCAGCTGTAAGTTACAACAGTTGGACCCAAAGTATCTATTTTATTCAGCTACTCAGTTCATTCAGGAAACTCACAAACCTCAAAGCACACACTATTCTTTTCCTACCTCCTTCCCCATTCTATAGGGGTAGTGATGATAGTAGTAGCGGCCAGGAATGACAAAAATGAGCAAATGAGATCAAGTAGAAGCCACAGCAACCATACATATCCTCTCTGACTCCTGAAGCTCTGGTGAGGCTCTAGATTAAAGACACACTTGAATACAGTGCTTCTCAAAACATGATGCTGTACCATATGATCTGAAATACTCAGGGCAGTTGTTAAAATTCCAGGGTTACACCCAAGATCTAATGAGCAGGAATCTCTGGGGGACATGCTAAGAAAGCTGCATCTCAACAAGCACCATTAAATAAATTTTGCTTTTGATGCACAGTGTTGCTTGAGGATCATTGAGCTAAATCAATGCTTCTCAATGAGTATTGGCCATCAGAATCTTTGGGAGCTTGTTAAAAACAGATTCCTGAGCTCACACCCGCAAAGATACTGGATCAGAAGGTCAAGAATAGGGCCCAAGAATTTGGTTTCTAGCATTCTCCCATGTGATGCTAATACTTCTGCTCCACGGACCACACTTTAACAGGCTCTAGTTTTAAGTATGTCAGGCATAAATAAACTGTACACATAATAAATCATTGCAGTCAGAGGTTGAAAGTGATCTTTAGATTCATTAAGTCCAATCTCTTATCAAATGGGTGAATTTTCTCCACAAACCCCGCAAGTAGTCAACCAACCCTTTGAATGTTCTGCCAACAAAGATGACCATTGAATTCTCTACCACACAAGAGATGAACCATTTACTTAAACCAGATCAATCACCAACAATTAACTGAGCAAGGCTCTGTGTTAAGTGCTAATGAAGATGAAATTTCAGAAAGTCACGACTAAAGATGACAAATCTCTTTTCTTGTTTTCATTTTAAATATGTTGTTATTGTAGAATTATTTAAGTAAAATATTGTTCACTCTACTCATTTATGATGAGATAATGAGATGCATAGATAAGATTTGCAGAACTTACTTTCACTAATTTCTGCTTTTATACTTTTTCCCCCATAGCTGGGCATGGTGCAGCAATATGAACTTGGAAACTATTTAAGGACAAGATATGAAAACTTCTTGAATGAGTTTCATAAACATCAAGAGGCAAGTTGGGGAGCTAAGAGTAGGAACTTGGTCCCTTGAAAAAATTTAACATAATGTTGCATTCGTAAAAGTGTTTTGCCCGTTTCCCAAGCAACTTATACAAGTCAGATATCTTGTTTACAAAGGTATTCCCCCTTATACAAATATTTTGATTCTAAAAAATTATAAATATGAATAAGTTCAAAATGTTATGGAATTTATAGTCAATACTTTAGCTTGGCAACTAGTGGCAAGTAGCCACCACTTAATTGGTCTCTTTTGTCAATTCAACTGTGGGCATACCAGGTTGCTTTATTCCATGGCGTACTTATAATATTGTCTCCATTAATACATCTTATGATCATGATGTTACCACAATGTCTGCTAATATTTTGGTGTAAATGTTCTGCTCTTTCTCAAATATCAGCTTTATGGGAAAAAACTACAATTCCTCTCAGCTGGATTCTGCTTTGATTTTCTTACTTAAGGTTTACATCCGAAGCACAGATGCTGACCGGACTTTGATGAGTGCTGTCGCAAACCTTGAAGCCCTATTTCCCTCGGAGGCTAACAGTGCACGGAGTCCCCGCCTACCCTGGCTGCCAGTTCCAGTGCACACCATCCCTCTTTCTGAAGATCAGGTCAGTATTCTGAAAAAACAAAACAAAACAAAACAAAAACCAGGAGATTCTATTGGGCCTGGAATGAGGAAAGCAGGCTATTCAGTATTATTCTTGTAGATTTAGGAGTTTGGACACCCTTGGGCTTGCAGCCTTAATTCTTTTTTAAATAAAGGGTCAAAGGACATAGAAAGGCAAAGGCAAGAGAGAGTTGAAACAGAATTTCTCTTTGGATCTTTATTGTCCATTTTGTTTTCCCCTCCCAGTGTTCTGCCTTGAATTCCTAGGCTTTTGGTGCCTCACACAGGGTTCTCCCTGCTCCAGTATATCCTAAGTCATCTTTACCTACAAAGTAACCCTCACTCCCATGAAAATCCCCATTTCCAGGTTGGAAAAAAATGAGGTGCCATATTTACCTTTCATAACAAACTTGAAGGGATGATACTATAGTTCTTTTTTTTATAGCTAGGAAAATAAGTGCTTAGAGAAGTAAAAAAAAAAAAAAAAAAAAAAAATTGACCCCAAGCCACATAGCTGCTAACCATCACTACTGGCAATAAAAACTGGAAATTCCAGAGCAATTTCCTTCCCTATAAACTAGTGGTTCTCAAACTTGGCTACATATTAGAATCACCTGAAAAGTTTTGAAAAGCCCAATGCCTAGGACACTTCCCCAACAAATCAGAATTCCTGAGGGTCGGACCCGGGCATCAGTATTTTTAAAATAATCTCCCTACATGAGTGCAGTGGACAGCCAAGTCTGACGCCCAGTGCTGTAAGCCAAGCTGCCTGAAAGAGGCTGTTTGAAAGAAACTCCCAGATTTATTGATTCTGGGTGGGACTGATCAAGAACTCTAACTTTGTCAGAGGAATTGCTATTTTCTTAATAGTAATAAATAAATCTAATCACTCAGGTATGGACATTAAGACTATATGAAGGAAATAATTTGGGACAAGGAATCCTTCCTAATTCCCCTGCAGCCACTTCATAGGCATGACCACCTCACCCCTCAATGGCTGAGGCTTAGCATGACCACTGGACCCAGATTATTGCCCAGTGACCTCGGGGGTGTTACTCTTACAGTCCTGCTAGAAATCTGACTTAATTGCTTCACCTGGTGACTTAAGAATTTTTCCCAAATGCTTTGTAGAAACAGCCTGACCCTGTTAACCTCACTCTAGGTAACTCTGTTCCAACCAGTTTTCCTGGTGTTTCCTGAAAAGACAGGACGATTTATTTATGCCTCTTTCCTTCACAGAATCAGGAATGAAGTATTATGATTATCAGTGTTCTTAGGAGTTTGTGAATATTTTCTCCCAAAAAGAAAAAAAATCACTTTTGCCATAGCCTTTTCTGCTTCCATAAAGACTAGACAGCAGTACCAAATTCAACCAATGTAGATCAAGGTAGATGTTTAACCCTTAATCCTGAAAGATAATAATTAAATTAAATAGTAAAAAAAATACAGGTACTATTAGAAGAGGAAGAGGAAAACAGGGGAGTGAGGGAGTGAGGGAGAGAGGGAGAGGATGAGAGCAGCAAGTGAAACTATCTACCTATGGCTACCTGCTCACTAAGATGAAAACATGCTCTCTCACATCAACTAAGACATCTAACAAAATCAATCAATCAACATAAAGTTATTCCCAGAGCTGTGCTAAGTGCTGTAGATAAATATAAGAGAAATATGAGGCCAGCTTTCTTCATTAATTTATAATCCATTTGATGAACAAAGATGCACATGCATGAAATGTATAGAACACAATACAAGATGGTGAGCAATGATTTCAAGTACAAACTATGCTGAAGGAATTCAAAGAATGAGACATAAATGAAGCTACCAAAGAGCAGTCATTCAAGTCTTCATGGAGAGAGTAAGAACTTGGACTAGACTTTGAAGGAGGGGTAGGAAAGGAGAGGAAGGCAGCCTGAAAGCATGGCAGTGAGTGAATATACAGAGTGCTTGCTCTTCTGTGCCCAGAGTTTATATTTACAAAGAATGAAAATAAGCCTGAATAACTAACTATGTTGGTTACTCACCAATTAGAGAATCCAAATTTAATAGCTAGGAGGAATCTTGAGGCTGAAAGGCAGTGTGATGCAGAAGGGTTCTAAATTTAAAAATGGGAAAACCTAGGTCTGAAAGCTAACTACCACTTCAGATACTTGACCTTAAGTAACTTCCCTGCACCTCAGTTTCCTTTTCTGTAAAATGGGAACAATACCCACTTAACTGCTTCATAAGGATTTGAGAAAACCAAGTTAGTTAAGAAATGGAAAAAATTTGTAAACTGCAAAATGTCGGGCAGATGTTTATATAGTATTCTATTTATTTTCAGCCTGACTCTGTCCACATGTGGGATGAGAAAACTAGAAAAGTTAAATAATTCATTAAAACCTAGATCTAAATCTTTAAATGGATAATTCTGTATTTCTTCCCTCAACAATGTTATTTCTAACTATAGAATAATTTGAAAGTCATGCAGGGAAAATTATGTAAAATAATGGATATAAAAGTATTCCTTCTTCAGTATATGCACACACCACACACCACAAGTGGTGTTCAAGGCATTTGTCTGACTGGCTCAGAAGAAAAAATACTCGAGCCTCTGAGAATAACTGGCAAAGCAATTCATGAATAACAAAATGAAGGCCTGAAATTAGATGGTAAAGACATTAGGGGAAGGAAAGGGAGGTAATACAAGTGACACAGAAAATCAGAAATGATAGACAGGAAGCAACTTATCTTTAAAAAATGTTTCCTCAGTATTTATTAATATGCCAGGACCAGTTCCACACACTGTCAACACGGCAGTGAACAAGATAAACAAGATCCTGGCTGTTTATATTTTGTAGGAAATCGATTATAAAAGGTAAGTAAATAGAGTAATTTCAGATGATAATGAGCTCCTTGAGGGAAATAAAATGACAGTGTGATGGTGTGACGGTGGCAGGGGCAGCCTGGCTAGAAACCCACGGTGGGAGTAAAGGGGAGGACTGTCTCAGGCAGGGGACATTCTGCAAAGACCTCGCCTGTGTGTTCAGGAGACAGCAAGAGGCCCACAGTGGTGCTGGACAGCAGTGAGCAAGAAGCACAGTAGTAGGAAAGCAGTACAGAGCAGTCGCTAGGGGCTAACTGTGAGTTTGGATTTAGTCCAAGTAGGATGGAAAGGCAATGAAGGTTAGAAACGCAGAATGGCATGATCTGACTGATGCTCTTTAATTCATGTTTATAAAAACAAAATAAAAGGGATTAGCATAGCTGCTTGTAGAGAATGAATTGTGAAGGCAGACAGTGTGGATGCTACTGACAAAATAGGAAGCTCTTACAGTAGTTGAAACACAGATTATAGTGGCTTGGACTGGCAAGGGACAATTACGATAAAGCAAAGGGGTCTATTCTGGAAATATTTTTAAAATAGACAAGCAAAAGTAATGAGTTTACGAAGCAGGCTGATAAATTTGTCCCATTGGCAGAAGTAGAGAGATTGCAAAGAGGAAACAGTTAAAAATGAAGAAGTTGGGTTCAGCTTTGTACATGTTAAATTTGAGAAAGAAGCAAAGCGTTCAAGTGGATATACACCGATGGCTGGAAGTACAGAACTAGTCACAGAGGAAAGGAGCAACAAAATAAACTTGGGAGATCCCAACTTGTAGATTATAGTAAAAAATACAAAAGACTGTTGAATTAAAACTCTTTAGCATGATCACTTTGTCGTCATGATTGGTTTTTAAAGATATTTTTCTATAGATTTATTATGTGCCTTTATTTTAACAGTCTGTGAATCTGCAAAATTTAAATCAAGAAGTGGTTAATTATCTTTTAAGATTCTTTCCAGAACCTCTCCTTTATTTCTTTTTTTTTTTTAATGTGTCAAAAATATTCTTTTTTTTTTTTTAAATTCATTTTTATTGTTAGACTTATTGGGGTGACATCTGTTAGCAAGGATTACATAGGTTTCAGGCATATCCTTTATTTCTTTATACTGCTGCTCACGTAGTGCTAGAAATGAACAAGGTGGGGAAAGAAGCAAGATAATGGTTGATCATTTCACATGGAGAACCAGAAAGTATGAATATATGCTAACAGCACAGTCCTATTCAGGCAAGTTCATGAAACTAAAAACAAAAAAAGAAAAAGAAAAAAAAAAGGTGTTCAGTTTTGAGTATTTTTCCTACTGTTTAAGACCTGTAGACCATTTATCTCTTTTCTCAATTTTAGAATTTGCATTCACTTCAAAACATGTTTGAATCTTTTATTAAGGTCTTTTTGCACCTAATGCAGCTTAAAATATGGCTGCTGCTTCTTTAGCAAAGTTCTTCTGACTAATAGAGGTTTTATGATTTCTCTTTTGTCCTTAGCTGCTATACCTGCCTTTCAGGAACTGCCCTCGTTATGAAGAACTTCTGCATGAGACTTTGTTGACGGAGGAATTCCAAAAGAGGTGGCAACCTTATAAGGTTAAAAAACAATGGCACTTATTGACATACATGAGTGTGAGGGCCACAATAGAGGATGAAGCTGCAGGTTCTTAGAAGTATGGGAGGTGGCCGGATTAGATGAAATGCAAGTCTAAAATGTTCTGCCTTATTGAGGCCGAGGGGCTGGGACTATTGTCTTCATGTACAAGGGGTAGACTTATTTTCTTTTTTTTTGTTTTCACTTTGTGAAATACTCCTTTTCAAGACTATACAAAAGGTAGATACCTTTAAAAAATACTATTTTGAATCTGTAATACGCTCACATGGTTCAAAAATCCTATACATACATATATATATATATATATATATATATATATATATGAATGCAGTAGAAAGTCAATGACCCCACAGCTATCTTCTTACGTAGTCTTGCAGTTTCTATATGCTTATGCAAATAAATATGAATATATTTTTGTAGTTTCCCTTTTTATTACACAAAAATGCTATATTATTACCTACAGTATTCAATACAAGTATGTTCTGTAGAGGTTTGTAGCCTAGGAGCTTTAAAGGAACAGAATTTATCACCTAGAATATGTCTATTTGGCATAAAGATTATTTTAAGCTGGCTGACTTTTTTTGTGTGTTGGGGGCTGGGGAGGAGGGTAGCTCCCTGGCTGGGAATCGAACCCAGGCCACTGCGTTGAGAGCGCCGAAGCCTTAGCCACTGCACCACCAGGGAACTCCCAGCTGGCTGATTTTTAAGAAACAGCAGACATGGGAGAATCTTTAAAAACCCACTAGAAATTACCCTTCCCCAAAGACACTTACGTTTGTAAGGGAAATGCCTTTTTGTAAGGGCGCCTCCCTGGCTGTACCAGGAAAGGGGGATAACCTTATTTCTAGAAACTTAGCAATGTGGAAGGCAACTTAAATCTGCATAACAACCTTATCCTTGTATACTGCGCTTTTTCTGGTAACCTTCCACAACCGACATCCCCCATACCCCCAAAGTCATCTTTTTATTTTTCTTCTGCTGAAGATAATATTTAAGGGGTGGCTTCAGCCATTTGGGTGAGCTGCTCAGTTTTCCTGTGTCTCTCATATGTACAGGAGGTGTACAGGTTATTAAACTTTTGTTTTCCTCCTGCTAATTTGTCTTTTATTTTGTTTTTTTAGTTCATTTTTATTGATAGACTTTTTGGGGTGACATCTGTTAGCAAGGATTACAGAGGTTTCAGGCATACAATTCCACAGTGCATTGTCAGCTTGTTGTATAATAATTTTACCACCTAATGTGACTTCTCTTTCCATCACCTTATATTTAGCTTCCCCCCTCCTCTCCCACCCCCTCCCCTTTCATTTGTCTTTTATTACAGGGTTATCCTGGTCAGGAACCCAGAAGGGGAGAAGTGAATTTACTTTGCCTCCCACAAAAGGCAATAGTTTATACCACTTAGCCTAGGTGTACGGCAGGCCAGACTACCTAGATTTGTCTAAGTACATTCTGTGATCTTTTTGCAGTGACAATCACCTAAAGACTCATTTCTCAAAACACATCCCCACTGTTAAGTAGCCATGACTGTATCATGTAACAGTGTTGGCAGTGAGCATCCCTGTCTTAGTCCTGATTTTAGTCCCTTTTTAACATGCTAGCTTTTGGACCAAACAGGTATGTTTTTATCAAGTTAAGGAACTAGCCATCTTTCCTATTTTCTTGAGTATTTATCAATACAGCTGTTTAATTTTTGGAAAGGTTTTCTTAACATTTTTAATATAATCAAGTTATTTTTCCTCCATGGATCAATTACTAAGATTAATCATAGTCATAGATTTACTAATATTGAACCATCGTTACATTTCTAGAATCAAGCCCCTTTTAATATGATATTGAATTATCTTAGATATTTTGTATTGCTATTCAAAGTGACGTTGGACTGTAGTTTTTCCTTTTTTTTGCCTCTGGGCAGTTTTTGTCACTATCCATACTGCACTTAGTTCATAAAAATATGTTGGAAGTTTTCTTTTTCTGTGCTCCAAAACAGTAAAAATAGCATTAGAATAATTTAGAAAGCTTGGTAGAATTTTTCCATAAAATCATTTGGCCTTCGAGCTTTGATTTTGTTATGTTTTGGGGAGGGGGAGCAGGATCTTTAATAATTATTCCTATTTATCTTATGGAAATTTGTTTGGGTTCATATTAGGAAATTATATTTTCCTAGAAATTTTGTCCAACAGACAAGCAGTATCTTCCAAAAGGCTTCCCAGAAATTGCTGCCAATTTCATTAGGCAGATAGCTGAACAGTGGGTCTCCTTATCCTGACAATCCAAGAATAATACAGAACACAGAGAAATGTTCGCATCCCATCCAATTTCACACTGACAGCCAGACACACCGTCCTGTTTTTGTTGTGTCTTCCTGAGGTGCTTGGCCTGAGACATACTTTTGCTTCTCACCAGGGCTACTCATTAATATGTGAATTATACTCAATTTACTTCTGAAAGGAATTTTGAGTCAGTGCACTTCAGTTTGATTCCAGGACAAAGCAGGAGCCTGTAGCAATAAGCCAGTATATTACGCTCACATTTTTAATGTAATAAGAAATGGTTGATTCGTTTTGTAAAATTCTTTGGGTTGGCATTATCATGGTCAATGTTATTGGGACACTTTCCTGTAAATAGCAGTTTTCAGTGGGGGTAAATCTGCCCCACAGAGAACAGCTGGCAATGTCTGGAGACATTTTGGGTTGTCCCAACTAGGGGTCAGAAATGACGTTGGCATCTAATGGGCAGAGGCCAGAGATACTGCTAAACATCCTATAATATACAGGGCAGCCTCCCATAACAAAAAATTATCCAGTCCCACATATCCATAATGCTGAAGTTGAGAAACACTGGTTTAGAAATGTTTTTTTCTTCTCTATGTGTTTCAGGATTTTATAGAAATGTTACCAACACTTACAGGAATCCAAATCAAGGATCTTTTTAGTATTTGGAGTGAAGTCTACGACCCTTTATTATGTGAGGTAAAAAAAACAACTTCTAGAAATTAATTTTCAATCTGATTTTATGACATGCTTATTTTGAAATAGATGAATACATTTTCTTTTGCTTTTTTTTGCAGATGTATTATTTACACTTTCTTTGACATTGAAACATAATTCAAGACTTCTTTATATCAAGTTGAACATTCTGACTTCTCTCTATTACTTATGTTTTCACTCTTTAGAAAATTGCAGGCAGAATTGCTCTTCTTCTATGCCTTACCACTTACTTATTTTTTAGTCACTCAGGAGTGCCGTGCTCCTGTCATGGATGTTCATGGACAATGCAATGTTGTACAGTAAGAGAAAAAAAATTACCTGATTTCTAGATATAAAAACAAGCAAACCAACTTTAAGCCAGGCTATTGAAAGTGGTTAATCTTCAAAGGATGTTGTCCTTGCTTTATTATGTGTACAAAGCGTACAAAATAACTCTGTAGGGAGTTCCCTGATGGTGTAGTGGCTTAAGGCTTTGGCGCTGGTGCTGTCAGTGCTGCGGCCTGGGTTCGATTCCCAGCCAGGGAGCTACCCACATACCAAAAAGCAAAAAAAAAAAAAAAAAAAAAAAAAAAAATCCACAGTTTGTTAAAAAAAAAAACTTTGTAGCTAGGTAAATTACTACTGAGATTTTCAAGACTACAAGGTGTTT
The DNA here is from genome assembly GCA_004026885.1 of Lyroderma lyra. Lineage (NCBI taxonomy): Eukaryota > Metazoa > Chordata > Mammalia > Chiroptera > Megadermatidae > Lyroderma > Lyroderma lyra. Next base: position 61,352 of record PVJL010006099.1, read on the forward strand.
TTCACTCACCATGCTTCTTGTGCTGGCCGAAAGGGGTGGGTCTTCTATAATCCTGGTTTCCCAGCCAGTTGACTGAATCCTGGGGCAAAATTCTAACCACCCACCTGACTCATATCCAGTTCTGATTTGGGGGTCATCATGAGTGCTAAGGGGAGCAACTACTTTCATAGTTCCATCTCAATAACAAATGACACAGTTTTCCGCCCTCCACATCAGAGTTTATTGACTCAAGCACACAATACTTTCCCAACATTTTTACTTTATCATCAGCAACTGTTTCAAGAATGATGTGTTAGCCTATTTATAAGAGACTCCTCAGTGCAGACAGGAACCCGCGTTTTGATTCCAGCTTTAATTTTTTCTTTCTTCCTTCCTGCAGTTTGATTTGAATTATTCCATAATGTGGTCATGGTATGTGGTTCTTTTTCCCCTGTCTGTCTTGTTTCTTCTGTAAGTCACTGTACTTTGGTCTCCTCCTTTAGGACCCCTCTCTCTCTCTCTCCGCCCCACTCTCTCCTACCTTTGAAACTGTAGGAATCTTAATTAACTCTTCATAGCAGGCTATAAATATTAGCACAAGATCTCCAGCTGTCTGGCTACACAGCTTAGTCATCAGTTTGACCATAATTTACCAAGTACCTACTGTGTGCAATGTGCGTCTTGCCCCAAGAGTCAGTGAACTAGAAGCTAATAGAAGCGGGGGGATATTATTTTTTTAGAGTTAATTTTTTAAATTAAATTTATTGGGGTGACATTGGTTAGTAAAATCACATAGGTTCCAGGTATACAGTTGTTTATCATTTATCACAGGTGTTGCACTGTGTTCTCACCACCCAGAATCATTTCTTTTTCTACCATGTGTATTTGCATGCCCCTCCCTGGGAGTGCAGGTACATTATTGAAGGCTCTGGAGAGATGAGCTTTCCCAGCTGTCATCTTAGACTGCTCATTCAGCTTTTAAGGGAACATCATCCAACCCTGTCAGCTTTACCTTCCCCGCCCCCAAGTTAATAAAAAGATTTCTAAAGCTTTCATAAAGGAATAAAGTGTACTCCTATCCTCCCACACCCTTTACTATGTAAAATCTGAATTGTCTCCTGACCCAGAGTTAAGCCAAAAGCTATGAACTTGGTAAGAAAGGACAAATGAGTTTCTGTGAATTTTTCTTCTAAAAATCAATATTTATCATGAAGTAAAGTTCTTTACTAGAAAAACATGGCAGCCCACCAAAAGCTGGGCCCAGTCATTCTTGTGGGGTGAAAGAGGATAAGAAAGCAACAAAGAGGGCAGTCAGACATAGAAATACACATTTTCTTTTTATTTTTCTTTTCCACAGTACATTCACAATTTCACTTTGCCCTCCTGGGTCACAGAGGACACCATGATTAAGTTGAAAGAATTATCGGAATTGTCCCTGCTGTCCATCTATGGAATTCACAAGCAGAAAGAAAAAAGTAGACTGCAGGGGGGTAAGTACATTTGAAACCATGAGAGGAGCATGTTGGATTGTGGCTGAGTAATGTAGCTCTAAACCCCGGTCCCACCACTGATGAGCTCTGTGACCTTGGTCAGGTCACTTAATCACTCCTGCACCCGCTCCCGTTTTGTAAAAAGCAAATGACAATGATACTCACTTCGTAGACAGTAAGGATTAAAATGAACGCATGTATTCAAAAGGCTTAGGACACAGGCTACCTGGTACATAATATACTGATTTGAACATTCTATGTCATTATAATCATCAGTATTACCCACTCTGGGCCTTAGTTTCCTCACCTGGAAAATGAAAGCTTTGGACTAAAGTTCAATGGTCCTTTCAGCCTTCCCAGATCAAAGAATCAAGGAATTTGTACCTGAGCCCCATAAAAATCAATTGTGTCTGGTGGCCTGTATGACAAAGTGGCTTCGTTTCCTTAAACCCTTGGTGGTAGCTATTGCAGAAATTAATAAAAGATATTTTGCAGGCTAACTGTGCCCAATAGATGAATATTTATTGCAATTGACAAGTTTATGACAGCTTAAATTTTTCCATTGTGTTGAATGGTGTTTATTTCTCAGCTGGTTATGGCCTTCCATAGCATAGAACATCTTATCACGATGAAGGTAGTAGGCTTAGGTAAGAGGATGCCAAACCCTTACAGTCAGGAGAGGTGGGTGGAAGAAAGAAGCCAGAATCAGGCAGATGGGGATAGACACTGAGGCCCCTGAGGACAGCTGTGTGGGCAGATCAAGATGCCAAAGACTGTGTCACATTCTGGTATTGTTAATGTAGCATTAAAACTAAGGACTGAGAGCAAGAGAAGGTCCATTATGTCAGATGGACATAACAATGAAGCAATTCTAAGCCACAGGAGATGTTTAAAGTGATATACTCTAGAGAGTTTGAGGAAATCAGTACAATCACATCAGGACTCCAGCCAAAGCCAGACCCTGTTCACCACGGGGTCAGGACAAGCTCAGCAGAACCTCAGGGGAATACAGGGAATACATAGAGGCAAAGCGTCCTGGTGGTTGGACCACAGAGGGAGGAAGTTCACTCAGGCCTGCACAGCTAGAGAAAGAATTCAAGTCACTGTCCCAGAGAGGAGTCATTATAACTACAAAGAATTCAAGTCACTGTCCCAGAGAGGAGTCATTATAACTACACAGAGAGTGAGTGTTGCTGTAACCAGAAGAACAGCGAATGAGGTATGATGTCAGGATGGTCAAGAGCAACTTCAAATAAGGTGCACAAAGTAGCTTGTGGCACCTACTTTAGGACAGTCATCACTAATGATGTGAAGAAGTCGCACACCTGCTGTTACAGAAGTCTCGATCGCACGGCACAGAGGCAGACCTGATAGAAATGTGCAAGCCCTACTCCACGCTGAGGACCTGAGCAATAAGATCCACCCTTCGGGGAAGGGAAAGCATCCAGAGAGAGTCTTAGATGGAAGCTGGGATGTTGGAGGAACATTACCAGGCAGGATACAGGCTGTGTGTGAGGACAGAGCCCAGGAAGCAGCTCATTGTTATGTACTAAACAGCCAAACAGCACAGGGGGTGGCAGCTGGGCCTCATGGACTATGCAGCCACCAGGCCCCATTCTGGGAACACCAGGTACCAGCAGTATGACTCATTCCCAAGCCCCATTAGATGGTGGAGACAGGACTCTTGATTTCTTTTCCTCAACTTAGTCATAAAGGGCTCAGGAATGCAGCCCCTCCTTTGCGACCAGGAACATCACCTGGCATCATGCTAGAAATGCAGAATCTCAGGCCCCAACCCAAACCAGCTGAATCAGAATCTGCTTTTTAATAAAATCCTTAGGTACCTTATATGTATATTAAAGTTTCAGAAAAACCACTCTAAGAGGCAAGAGGTGGTGAAGAAAAGAGTAGGAAAATCCAGGCAGGTGTTGACAACAGTCTAATAATAGATGCAGAAGTCTGTATCTGAACAAAACATGGGTTTATCCTAGCAGTTTACTCCTGTTGCTTCTTCCCCACCCCCCCAATTTGGCCACTAGAGATTGTATTATATTTCATAGAAGTCACTGTCCCTCTCTGGGTCCCAGTATCCCCACTTATTGAGTGTATTAATTAGATTCTATCTCTCCAGAGTCCCTCCCTAAGGTGTTCTCTTGGTCTTGGACTCTAAAGGCTGACATTCATCTCATTTTCTGAATGCACCTGTCCTGTTCTCTGGCGGAAGGCCAGTGCTGTGGATAAGTTAGGAAATTGTTTCCTGGGTGATCCCTGCCCAAACACAAGCTCAACCTGTTGTTCAGATCTGGCTGGGCGAGAGAGACTTGTCAGCTACCTGCATATTCAATGACGAAGCAGCTAGAGCAATCCTGCAGAGAAAACACCTATTGTCTGGGTGACAAAGGGTCACATGGGAACAGTAGGAGTTTGACTGGCATCTTCTGACCTTTGCCAAAACTTTCGTTCTATCAGTTGGTTTCAGCATGATGCTGTTGGGGAATACCCCCCGCCACCTCCCTGCTACACACACATGCACACACACCCCAAGAACATCCTTATAGCTCATTTAGCAATGTTTGGCTGGTCATGTCCATGTTAATAGAAACCTCTCTTGCTGTAGACCAGGGGCCAGTGAACTATATACCCTGTAGTCCAAATCCAGCCCACTGCCTATTTTTTTTGTAAATCAAATGTTATTGAAACTCAGCCACAGTCATTCATTTAGGTTGTCTATGGCTGCCTTTGAGCTTCTACCCAACAGTAAACAGTTGTGACAGACGTTATGGCCCAAGCTTGTCCAACCCACAACCCATGGGCCACATGCGGCCCAGGATGGCTTTGGATGCAGCCCAACACAAATTCGTAAACTTTCTTAAAACATTATGAGATTTATTTTTATAATAGCTCATCAGGTATGGTTAGTGTATTTTATGTGTGACCCAAGACAATTCTTTCCATGTGGCCCAGGGAAGCCAAAAATTGGACACCCCTGGCCTAAAACATTTGCTATCTGGTCCTTTCTAGATAAAGTTTGCCAATCCCTGCTATAGCCTAAGAGTGAAGGAAGTGAAGGTGATGTCTTCTAATCAATGACATTTTGTCAGTTTATGCAGATTTAATAAATGATGTATTAATAACAGGAAACTCAGAAGCTAGCTTATACTACAATGTGGTCTAATGACTCAGGACAAGGTTTTGAAGTTGGACATCCTGGCTTCAGAGAAGCTCAGCCCCTCTGTGCACAGTCATGTAACCCTAGACAAGTTGCTGAAGCTCTCTGAGCCTCAATTTCCCCTCTTATAAAATATAATTGCTGGTATGCCTGAGCCTGAGGATAATTATTATGGTTACCCTGGTTTTTCCTATGACAAGGTGGACAATGAACCAGAACCAAGAGCTGATAACATATTCTATTATCAACACTGAAGTCTGCAAAGGTACCTATTGACAAGGGACAAGTTGCTGGTTGAAAGTGGCTGTCATGACTCCCAGAAACTTGGCCACAGAGTTTAGTACCAATGTGGCATGAAGATCAAGGTAAAGTCCCTAAAGGGCTCCTGAGAGCAACCTTTGCTAGGACAGAGAGATGTAGACCTGTTGGAGACAAAGGATCAAACCTCTTTCATTCCTAGTCAAGGAAGTCCCAGCATCTAGAAAGCAGGTCACCTCCTTTCTCAATCAATGCTTTATTATGCTTATTGGTATACAGGCCAATTATGTCTCTTCTTACTCTTGTATGAGGTTTTGTAGGACAGGAAATGTATCTGACTCACCTGATAAAGCATCTGGCCCATTGTAGCTGCTTAGCGTGTGATTGCTGATTGAACTACAGAGTCAATCTGTTGACATCAGTGCCCTTCTCATTACAAAAACAAAAACACAAATTGGTCATCCTCAAGCCAAGAGAGCACATGTATAAGAGAGATCACCAACGAGGGATCTTCAGGTGATGGAAGTCCTTGAGGCAACATGTCCCCACAACTTGGCACCACAGGTACCCATCAGCCTTCAGTGTCGGCAAACAGGATGGAGACTGTCAATTATTCACCTGCCTTTCACCACCTCAGGAGCAACAAATGTGAAGGGCAAAAGCTCTCGTCTGGTGAAGATACATGAAAGCTCAGGATGCTGGATGTCCCTCAATAGTGATACCCAGGGGAAGCTAGAGAAACGCCCCAGACAGCAGTCCATGACATGCCCAGACATCCAGAGAACTGATTTCTCTCATGGTCTCCCACAGGTCTGACTGAGAGAGTGAAAGCAAGAGAAATGTATGCAGAGAAGTTACACACCGTGCTGTCATTTCAGGTCTGGCCTGAACTAAAGCCATCTGAAGTTCCTTCCAAATTCTCAGCCTCCTAACTTGAGCTTTAACACAGTCTAGTGTAGGAGAGGCCTGGTGTGCCTTCCACAGCTGTGTGAGTTATTTACTGTCTCCAGGCCTCAGTTTTCTCACCTATAAATGGGAGCTAGAATTCACAATTCAGTAAAATAATGTACATAAATCACACAACTAGCACATAGCAGATGCTCAACCAAAATCAGTTCTTTTCCTCTCTTTTAAGTCTGGAGAATCATGGCTGAGAGAATCACTAAGTATGGATTAACTAAAAGTTTATAAACTAAAATATGAGCCCGTTTGGTCAGCTCCAATGTTGATCTATCTTTAAGGTGTCCTGCTTGGTGAAATCTTCAATCACATAAAGAGAGCAACTCAGCCGTCAAACAAAAGGAAACTTGTCATGTATTCTGCAGTAAGTATTTTTGTCTCCATTTGTCCAAGTGTGTGATCGCTTTTGTGGGGAGGAGTGTCTCATCTTTTTCATCACCATTTTCCTTTCACCCAGTAGCTTTTAAAATTAAATATGCAATTCTGGCCCTTGAGAAATTTACCATCTTATGTTGGTAAGAAGACAAGTAAACACATAAGCACGACACAAAGTAGTATGGAAATGCCATACAGGCAGTGCTTTGGTGCCTTGGTGAAGGGGAGCACTCACTTGGGGAAGAAAAGCTGAGTGCCCAGGACTTGCTGATGAATGGAAAATGGGTGGAGGGCAACGACGTGGAAGGTAAAGCCACAAAGTCAATGTTTGAAGCCTCAATGACTGGAAAGAAGGTAGAACGATTAACAGAGGTGGCCATGGGCCAGGTGAATGTCCCAATTTGACAACTACATTTGAAATGCCAGGGCGGGCATCTAAAAAACTCCAGATAGCCAAGGATAGAAGAGGGAAAGGGAAAGAGAGCTGCAACTTGCAGTTAGAGCTACATTTGGGTACAGAAAGAAAAGAGAGAGCTTGGAGAAGACTTCCATCTTGGAGCAGGAGTCAGGGAAGGAGACGCAGTTGGAGAATTCCAGGGATGTGTCATGCACTGAAATGCCTGTCCGTGGAGTCCGGGATGATCAGGAAAACAGGATGAGTAAACTGACTCGGCCTCTAACCCACTGTCTCCATGACAGAGGATCTCTCAGATGTGGTTTGGCTTGAGAGAGGCATGTTTTCATTCTGCAAGATGGGAGAGTGATTGATGGTGCAGGGAACTTTGTTGATCATCAGAGTTTCTCAATGGTATGGACTAGAGAAAAGCTCACGGAGTGTACTGCTTCCTGGGGAGAAGGGGGGCCTGAAAAGGCAATTTGGCAAGTTTTTCTAGTTTCTAAGCTGGCCTCCAGCTCTAACTTGTGTGACTTCTGGCACATAAGGTATCTGTAACTCCATTTCTTTTGTAGTAAATTGGTTCTCATTCCTTTTGAATATGTATACATTGCTTTATAGTTTAGGCAAACAAATATTATACCCATTTTGTGAATATGAAAGTTGAGGATTTCCTAAATTTAGGTAGCTAATCAGTGACTAAACTGGGGTGGAAACCAGGCCCCTGTGCCACCTAGCCGCTCTGGGATAAACATTTAATCATTACGTCTCAGCTATACACTCTACTTTCTTACATTTTATCCTCCCTAAAGATTTATTACCTTATATTTTCTTCTCCAAGTTACAAATCACAGATTATGCTAATCTATATTAAAAATATAATCTAGCATTAATGTATTCCAAAACATTTTAAAATTTAGTGAAAATGAATGACATAAGCTAAAACAGAGATGTTACTGGGGAAAGACATGGGACAGAAGACGGGGCTTAAATTTACTCTCTTTCATGGTGGAATTACATGACAGTAAGCAAGTTACTTACTTTCCCTGGGGCTTTTTTTTTCTTCATTGCTTTTTGTTTTGTTTCTGTTTTGTTTTTTGTTTATTTGTTTTAGTCTCGGGTGTACAAAACAAATAGTGGTTAGACATTTACACACCTCACGACGTGGTAACCCTGACAAGTCCACTATCCACCTGACACTGTCCACGGACATTACAGTACCATTCTCCCTGTGCTGGACTTCTCACATCCCATGACTAAATACGTGTGGTTTTTAATTACAGTCAACAGGCAATACTATTTTATATTAGTTTCAGGTACACAATGTAGTGGTTAGGCATTTATATAACTTATGAAATGATCCCCCTATAAATCTAGTAACTCATCGGATGCTATACATAGTTGTTACAGGATTATTGACTATTTTCCTCATGCTGTGCTTTACATCCCTGTGACTCTTCTGTAACTACCAACTTGTACTTCCTTATCCCTTCTTCTTTCTCAACCAGCCCCCAATGCCCCTCCCATCTAACAACCATCAGTTTGTTCTTGTTCTACGGGCCTATTTGTTTCTTCATCTTCAAAATAGAAATAATGATATGTATGTAAATCTCATTGGCTAGCCTACAGCAGATGCTCAGCCAAAATTAGTTCTTCCCTTCTCTACTTCCTAGTCACTGGGGGTATGGGGAATTTAATTGAATGAGAAACCATCATGGTGCTCTTCAAGTGGTTAATACATACGCGCTGAATTTAACCCTGAACGAGAGGGAAAGATCAAGCATGGTTTGTATCCAATCTCTGTAGCATGACACCACTGTAAGTGGCCTGCAGATGGCACTAGATGTCTACAATGGACTCCTTCCTCCCTATGCTGCCTGCCACATGATGGAGTTGTACCTTGACAATGGGTAAGTGTCTAAGAGGTACTTTTCAAAATAATATTACTGGACCCTGGGTTTTGTTATTATTGTTGTTAGTTTTGGCTTAAATACACTCTTAAAATATTTAATTTTTAGTTAGCTACATAAATTTAAAATCATGTACTACATGATTAAAAATACTGCTTTTTTTCCACTTCAACATTTTATATAACAATTTTAATCAAACTCATTGTATGCATCATAACTAGGGTTTTCACCACTAAAGCCAATTTTGAATCCCCTAAAACTGTTTACTAGATATATTCACAAATAAGAGTAATTGTGGCTGCTGTACAAATACTCAGAGGCTTAACCCAATGGAGAGTTATTTCTCACTCATCTAAGAGTTTATTGCAGATATTCCTGGCCAAGAGGTGACTCACCCATGTGGTTAACACATTTTGATTTAACCCTTGCAGGAAGCTTATAGAAAGGAACAAGAGGGTGGAGAAAGCAACCTGCTTATGAACCATCTCAGCCCATAAGCGGTACATATCACCTCTACTTACATTCTACTTGCTAAAATTAGTCACTTGGTATGAGCAAGATGCAAGGGAGTCTGGGAAATGTAGTCACTTCTCAGTTATAACTTTATTCTATGGAAGGGGAATCACGAATTTTGATGAACTTTGAATTAGTTATCTTTGCCATACCATCTTGAAATAAAAATGTCAACACTGGAAAAGTTATCCACATAATATTAGGAAAATACTCATTCACATATTATGAGGGAAAGGCTTAAAAATGTAAGTAAATATCTGTAGTTACTACATTTATATGGCTTTTTAAGATGATGGTTTAAAAAGCTTGTTTATAACATTATAACATCCAAAAGTGGCGACTGTGAGGTTACTACCTCCCACAAAAAAAAAAATTACTAAATCCTACTTGAATGTCTCTCCTGCCTCTTTGGGAAATGACTTCGACAAGCACCTCATACTAGCTTTACTGAGATTGGTTTAGGCCACTGGACCTTCTCCAGTCTGTCTGTTTGTCTGTCTTTCTTCTTTTTATTTATTTATTTATTTTTTGAAATAAAGTGTTGAGAGAGCCCTCCTTAATATGAGAGAATAGAAGGAGTTGACTATATACCCACCCATCTTTCACCTAAGGTATCATTTTGATAAAGTTTTTGCTGTACATTCAAGCACATATGTTATATATTATTCAGTTCCATGTTTATAGCCTGGTTAAAGGAAGGGAAGATAGATTCATTTAGGGCAAAGACCAAAAAATACTGAGAGAGGAAAAGAGAGAAAGGAAAGGAGCAAATGAGAAGCATAAAGGGAGAGAACAGGAGAAAGAATTCCCAACTGCCCCCCCCCCCACTTCTGACTCAAAGACTCCTCAAATCTCCCCCAATGCCTTCAACCATTGTCTTTCTGTTCCTTTGCTGATTGAGTATCCTGATCCCTACTTCCTAGTCCCCTGCCCATTTCCACCCTCCAGATCTGGCCTGCCCACCCCAACCTCCTCATTCCCACCCCTAAATTGGCTAAAATCTACTCATTCCCATAAATCTCCCACTAATCCCTCAGCTGATGTGTTACAGGTCACATGGAGAGACATTTAGTGGTAGTTGAACCACACAGAACTAACAGAGCGCTCTTCTCGACCTTCCTCCACCAGGACGTACTTCGTAGAGATGTACTATCGGAATGAGACTCAGCACAAGCCATATCCCCTCACACTGCCAGGCTGCACCCCTAGCTGTCCTCTGACGGAGTTTACTAAGCTGGTTGACCCTGTGATCCCTCACGACTGGTCCAAGGAGTGTAAGATCACGAGCAAACACCAAGGTACTAAGGACATTTTGAATTAGGGTGTATGCAGAGCACCTGCAGAAAGGGCAGAGCACCCTTTCTTAGGGTGGATGGTACTTTGAAAATAACTTGCCTTTACCCCACTCCATCTTTGAAAGAAGTGGGTTTTGGATGATAATTGCATGTTTCAGGGACCTCAAGTTTAGGCATCTCCTACCTCTTCAATTGGCCCTTCTGCCCACTTGACTTGACTTTTTTCAGTGTTAATATATAAAAGGTCATCAGTGCCAAAATATATTCTGAGCTAAAACTTCAATCAAAGCTGATGGGCTGCCATGAGCTACAAGGCCACATAGGACCTTTCGTTGTTTAAAGACTCCCAGATTTCATTTGAGCAGAATGAAATGAGGCTGTTCTTTTACGTGTCTGAAGTGAAACAAATTTCCAACAAAATCCACAATCTAAGTGAGAGCAAAGAAGGGAAGATTTTAATTCTAGGCTAAAGACCCAATTTACTCATTAGTTCCAGGCTTCTCACAAGGAAAAGCAAAGACATGAGATACAACAGAGCAATCTGGAGAAATCATCTGCACTGGGAAACTGGTCCTATCCTTCCATATTTCTGTTAAAATGTATTGGGTGGCAGGGCTGAAAAATAAATACATCTTTGTATCCTTTGGCCCTGAAAAGTTCATGTTACTTTTAAAGAAACCGAAAGCGAACTTGCTCTGTATAATACACATGGCAGCTCTTGGAGTATATACATCACAGCAAATAAGTAATTTAATGGGAGCAAGACACTCAGGCAGCACACATCAGAGATGAGAGCCCCGCATGGGTCCAGTTTCTCTTGACACTCCAATGGTCAAAGATGTTAACTGTGAAGTTGATTTAAGAGAGGAAATATGATGGCACATATGGAACTGGAACAAAATTACAAATGTAAGGATGTCCTGAATGCCTCCAAGATTAAAACCTGTTGGAATGTTGAAAAGTGTGGTTGTGGTACCTGTTCTGAGGACAAAAAGCAACACATAAGGCTTTGATTCTGCTATCTTTAGAAATACCTAAGCCCTCATGGGTCCTGCTGAAACTACTCACTGAATAAGAAGCAATCACGTTCAAGTGACAACTTCTTAGAGTCCTGTAAATTTGCCACGTGGCAGATGCAACACATAGAGAGAACAACAGGTTTGGTTACCATTATGGCTCAAGGTGAAATGGTTTCTAGAGATGGTTTCTACTGATGTCAGAGTCTAGAGCAAAGCCATTCCCTCTCCTAGGTCATGCAGTGACTGACACAGGACGTCAACTGATATGTTTATTTGTATTGTTTCTCAAGTAAATATTTGGCCTTGGGGCATCATATAATTATTCTTTGCCCTCCGTGCATGTTAATTTTCCTCCAGAAGTGAGCCAAATGTGAAGTAGTGAATAAAATCATTATTAGGAAGTTAAAAACCATTACTTTTCTGTAATGAATTTTTAAAAGTGTGTGTGTGTTTAATTATAATAAATTGCTATAGGACAGATTTTCGGGACTCTATTTTTATTTGGGGGCTTTATTTTCATGTAACAGGAGGAGAAAATATATGAAGTAAAATGATTTGACTGGCTTAAATTAATATTTTATACTGAAAATGTATTTAGTTTGGACCTTATTATTTCAGATAAAGACTAAGCTGATGGATGGCTCTGCTTCACCTATTTAAGACAAAAATTGCTAAGAAAATGCCCTTGGGAAATTTGCAATGTAGTGGGGAACTAAAGAGCACAAAATAACATGTTGCACAAAATAACAAGGGTTTATATTTTATGACTGCAAGGGTTGCTGTGGCAACAAGAGTCATCTGGATTTGGAAGGAAGGAGATAGTAAAGAAAGTCAGGGAAGTCTTCCTGCAGGAGGGGAGGGCAGAACCACCTGAAGTCCGTTGGAAGGAGCTTTCTAACGGCATGGTACAAGGTACTAGGAAGATGCCTATCAAATGTCCTAGTGGTTTGAAGCTGGAGTTACTCAGCAGAAAATTCAGAGTTGGAAAAGATTCCCACAGGTTCTCTTCAAGGTGCCAATTTTAATGAGATAAAATGTCATCTCCCCCCAAACAAGGATTCTATCTGCTGTGTTCTTATAGCTATTCTCAGCACCTAGAAGTGCCTGTGCCGGGCATAGATTGGCACTTAATGAATAGTTGCCCAATGAGTATACAAATTAGTTACCTTCCTTCCCAGAACCTACTCTCCTTCATCTTGCTAAGCAGCAGTACCCAGTGACCTGGGGGTTATTTTTTTTACCCTACCCTCTCCTTCGTCCTCTACACGTAATCTGTCACCTCTCACCAAAGTGTGCTTGTAGAAATCTTTTTCTCGAAACACGACTATCAGCAATTCAAGATCCAAATGGAGTGAAATATAATTAAGTAGCCAAAGATGTTAATAAAAAGAAAACCTAGGGACTGGGGTCCTGACGCCAGGTCGACCAGCTCTAGATGGAGAGTGGAGCATGCGCATTGCTTCCCAGCTCTGAGTTTAATGGCTTCATTTTCGCAGTGTGAACTTGGCCATGGTGGCATGGCTGGAGTATTTTCACCACAGAAATCAGCATAGGCCACACACCAGAGTTTTATTTTTTTGATTTTTGTTTTATTAGATCTAGTTACCAGCACGTACTAGTTTTAGCTCACAGGAAAGTTGCTAAGAGCCTATAACACGAGGTGGGCTTCAACAGAGTGAATTCAATATTTGAGCTTCCTTAAGGAAAACGGATCACAGGAGTTCTACGTGAGATCAGAGAGTGATGTGAGGGGCAGCAGGCGAACATTTCAGGAAGACAGATTGTGTTCAGCGTTAGGAGATGTCTGGGACCAGAAGTGTCCATTGGCCTAGGGGGATCGCTTGCCTTGGCAGAGCCGCTATAAAGCAGAGTGAAGCATGGAAGTTTGAATGACTCATTAGTAGGGCCATCATGTTTAGCAAATAAAAGTACAGAATGCTCAGATAAATGTGATTAATAGCTCTGATTACCAAATTTTTATAATTGATTGGGGGGGACACTGAATTAAGGACATGTAGGGTGTGACAAAACCCTTAAATAAGGACATGTCCTGTATATACAGAATGCCTATCAACCCTCCTCCTTGGGGCATTTCCACCCATGGAATCCTAATCATATCTATAAGCAGTATGTTCAGCTAGTACCACTAGACCCAACGGATTTTATCCTCATATCAATTAAATTTATCAGAGCTGTTGCTGGGAAATTTTCAGTACATCCAAGCTCCTAGAGGTGAGGAGGCAGGGAAGGAGCAGAGTGGTACAGAGAACATTGAACGAGCCCGGCTGTTAGGTATGGTGAGGACATAGAGATAACTGAGAGCATGCAGCCGAGGCATTAGCCTAAGTCTGAGAACCCAGAGAAGGCTCAAAGCAGGTGATGCTCAAACTGAAACCTAAAGGAGGGAAGGAATTAACCAGATGAATGAAGATGGAGAGAGGAGAATGTTTATAGACAAAAGAGAGGCAGAGTATAGAAGACAGGAGGCTAAAGGCAGCCTGGGGCATTTAAGGGTTTGGGAAAAGTGTGTCTAGTCAAAGTGCCAAGAGGCTGGAGTGGCAGGCATTGAGTGTCTCATAGGCCACATTGAATAGCTCCAGGTACTAAAAGGTTTTAGACAGAGGAGAGAGGTGACTGGCTTCTTGTTTTAGGAAGAACTTCTGTCTTCAGAGGAGAGAACAGGTGGGAGAGGAGTGAGATAGAGGGCAAGGAGAACAGGAGAGAGGCTGTTGCAATAATCCAAGGATGAAGGTGAGTGAAGGAGAAAAGCTGACTTATTCAAAGAAGGAAAAGAGAAATTAGATGGGACCTGGTGCTGCATGGCAAGAGGAAGAGGCTTTTGATACATATTGCCAGAATAGTTTTCTTAAAAGTAGCATCAATTCACGCTGCCTTGAGCAGCTTTCATGCGTTCTCATGCAGTAGGTAGGACTTCTTTTCAGTCATGATCTGCACTAGACCTCTTTGCAGTAAGATGTAAACACTCTTTTCTCAGAGGTTTTAGGACATTACTCTGTTGAACTCAAAAAGTCCTTTACAGTACAAGAGAGTATATAATTTTTAAAATAAACGAGAGAGAGAGAGAGAGAGAGAGCAAGCTCTCCCAAGTCTCTTTGCTCTAGGCTAACCAGATGTACCATTTGAGATGGGACAGTCCCATTATTTTCTGTCCCATTTAAAACAATGTGTCTGCTCAGCCGACTTTGCTCTCAGATTCCTTGTTCACTTTTTCTCTCATGGACACTCCCCAACCCCCTAAATGCTCACGTCCCAGGGCCCTGTCCGTGATTCCTTCATTCCACACTCCCCACATGCCAGCACGCCCCAGGCCTCCATCTTCTACATCTGAAGCCCTTATTTCCACACATCCATATAGAACCCTAAACCTGTGTGCTCCAGCTGCCTACTGATATCACTACCAGAACATAACACGTCTCAATCCCACATGAAACAAAACTTATCTCCTCTACTCCACACGGATCCTTTTAAGTGCACTTCAAGCTCAGCTCACAGCCTAGTCATCTTCTCATTCATCGAAGGTAGAACCCATGGGGCGACCATCCCCACAACTCCGTCTTTATCAGTATATTTAGTTCATCACAAAGCCTGTCAATTCTACTTCAGGAGCACCTCTCGAATTCCCTCATCTGCACTCTCAGGGTCACAGTTGCAGTGCTGACCACTCAGTGTCTTTCAAGGGTATGTTAATAGCTCTCAATGAGGTCTATCATTTCTCCATCATCTTATCCTTTTCCAGAGTTTTGGAGTTTTTTTAAAAGCACACATTGGGCCATGTCACGTCCATGTATAATAATTACTGCTGATTTTCACTTGCTTCATGGCAACAAGACCTTCTAAAACCTAGACCTTAACTTACATATCTGGTCTCACCTTGCCATAACCTATACTCCAGTCACCTGCAACTGCTGATTATTTCCCAACATGCTCTTGTGCTACTCATTCTGTCTCATGGCAAAATCTTACTTACCTCAAAGGCCAGCTCAAATCTTGTCATTTCTTGGAGTTCCCTGATGGTGTAGTGGCTTAAGGCTTCAGCGCTGGCGCTGTCAGCGCTGCGGCCTGGGTACGATTCCCAGCCAGGGAGCTACCCACATACAAAAACAAACAAACAAACAACAAACAACAACACAACAACAACAACAAAAAACGATCCCATATATCTGCATCATGACTGGTCAGCTGTCAAAGAGACAGATTAGTACTAGTACACAGTCATCCTAACAATGCCATAGTCAACATGTGCTTAAGGTTTCCCCTCTAAAAGATATTTACCAAAAATCAATTTAAACACCAAAAGATAATATCTTATTTCTTTTAGACCCAATTAATGATTGCAGTCGAATATTAAATTCCTTTGACCCTGAGACCATGAATAATTAACAATTTTAACTACAGAAAGATGCATGAAGTTAATGCTAGAAAAACACCTTAGAAATACTTTAGTCAATTGTCCAAAGGTCAAAGGTCATGCTAGAACTGGAACCTAGGGTTATGTCCTAACTCCTAGTCTAATGTTATTTTCACCACACTAGGCTGATTTCAGGGCTGCCTCAGAAATGCCACTAAAATTTACAATTAAGACGGAAATCAACATGGTGATACTCATGTTTTTCTAATCCATTAATTTTGCGTTCATGCTCTTCCTATTTTCCCACAGTTCTAAGGATCATCCTTGCCATTGCCTTTTGCTTCGTGTCTGGTGTCCTAGTGGTGCTGCTATTTATCCTCATCCGCCACGGGCCCTGTGGGCGGAGAGACTCCTATCAGAACATCTGAACAGAGAGCTGAAGAAGGACAGATATGCCAGGACAACCTCCTGGGATGCAGCATCCCTCAGTGATGCAGCATTCAGATGACATTCTCACCATGTGGGCATCACACTTCCCACACCCTGCCCACACTGCAGGAACTCACAGTGACCCAGGGACAGCTACTCGACTGACTGATGGATGAACACCCACGTTGCTTAGTTAGGTCTCCTCATCGTAGTGTAGGCTTCTCGTTAGGCTAGAAAGAAGCTGTCTGCAAGGGACAGTTGTATTCTCTGGCACAGGTATGCAGAGAGAAATGAGAAGTCACACTCCAATCAGCCTTTTTGCCTGCAAAGAGCAAAGGTGTGACAAGGTGTGACAAAGACATAGATTAAAGAAGACTAGATAATTGGGGGAAATTAGACTAGGAGTAGTTTTATATAGGAGGATTTTTAAAAATAAGACCCAGTCAGAATGTTTAATAAATCTTTTCTTCAGCTATTATGCAGGTTTAATACATACACACACTCCTGAAAAGAAACCCCTACCCATTGTTTGATAGCTAACAGACTAGTGTACCTGTGTACTAACACACATACATGCACTTCTATGTTGAAAATCCCTTAGAAAGAGGTATTTAATTCTCAGAAACTATAATATTGACTACTTTAACTGTAGCTCAGATCATTTCCCCCGCAATTTCTCTAATGAGGAATAACTAGAAAATCCATGTAGCCATTATTCCTTTTTTTTTTAACCTCAACTATCAGAGCTGGAAGTTTTTAAAGTTCTAATTTCTTTATTTCATTTTAAGATGAAGCGATTTTACTTTGATAAGGCCTAGTCATGGTTGAAATAAAAATGTATTTTAATAGCTACAAATAGATCTGAATTTCTCAAGTGGTGAGGTAGATAGAAAGGTAGACTGAGGGATGAGGACCCACTGCCTCAGCTCTGCTGGCCTTAGAAACAAGTTATTTTAAATCTCACACCTTAGTTTCATAATCTAAAAATGAAGGGTCTGGACTAGATGAACGGAGAAGTCACATTTAGTCCTCATGTTAGGTGAACAATTATTTTTTTCCCAAGTAAGCACTTTCATGACTGGTACCATTGTAGCAAGCCCGAAATTTATTCTAAACAATTTTATTCTGCCCTCAGCGTCCAACCATCTAACTGGTAGGAAATTCAGTCTCAATCATTGGTAGTGTCCAGTCCATGTGGTGTTCTGAAGGTAGGCAGAGGGCATCTGTGCCATGGCTCCCGAGGACACGCACTTGGAGTTTGCCAGCCTGGCATTGTCCAGTCCCCTACGTGGAGTGATACCTGTAAGCAGTGCTGGGATTTTGACCAGTACAGAAACACCCCCACAACCCCACCCCATCTCTTCATCTCAGGAGTCTTCCTCTCCCCTTGGATCCCACAGCTTCCACCTGTTAAACCCTGAGCACTTACCCCTACCATCCTCATTGGCTACATCATTCTTATTGAGACAAGGCTCTTGCAAACAGAAGCCTGGAAAGGAATTGTCTTCTCTTGCTTGTCAATTGCTACTTTCTGCTGAAACACAAGAAGCATTTGTAGCAAAGAAATGCAAGATCTGGCTACATGCTAGGCATGGGAAAAGAAAAAACATCTATAACAGCAAGAACAGTGGCCAAATTTCTGTCTCCATAAAGTAGGCAGCCGTATCAGTAAGGAAGCCACAGTATCTTATGCCAGCAAGTGCTGAGACTTCAAAATACAAGTACAAACAGAACCACAAGTCACAGATTTTCTCACTCATTCAACAAACATCTATTGGAAGACCTACTATTTACTAATCCCTGGCCTAGATGCTGAATTTTCCATCTCTAATGTGATTATTACGGTGTTTGGCCCCGACAACAACCTTATACGGGATTGATAGAATGTAAAAGTAAAAGCTTTCCCAACCTTTTCCTCATATCATTTTTATCACTGTAAGTGGCTAAAAGGTCCTCTGCTTTCTGTTGGTTCTGAGAGATTTAAGAACCCCCATTTCTCTTCCTTCTATCACCTTTGGATTATTGTAAAGAAAGCTCTCACTCTCAACTTTGTCATTTCTTTTACCTTCCGCAGAACTACTCTGTTGATAAACGCTGCAACTGTTTTGCATATATCACAGCAGTACTCACATGTGACAAATGAAAATTCACAAGTGACAAATGATCTTTAGGGATAAAGCAGAGAGAACAAATGTACTGTAACATTTCTCGGGAAATAAGTTAATCATCCAACTTCAACAGAAAAGCATGAAAATAAATTTTCTACTAATAAAAGTGACCTTTTTCAGGTGGGTCAGAAAAGATTGGTCCAGGTGACATGATGATAAATATTGTTTGAAAGATGATTGTTAGGGTTAAGGTAAGCTCTGCTCTGAAATGTATTCCCCGTATCTGAACCACTGTAGAGGCCTTTGAACAGTTAGAATAATGGAAAAATCACATCATTGTAGGGACATTCTGTACCATAGAAAGTATCGGTAATGTTTATGTGGGAAAGTTCTAAGGAAAGGTTGTAAGTAGAATATTCCAAGCTAAAATGGCTTTACATAAAGTATGAAGAGAATATGATGATGAAAAGAATAATCTGTGCATTAGAAGAATACAAGCATTCGAGACAAATATTTTACTGGAAGTCACTCAACCAACAAACATTTTTTATATGAAAACTGGCATTTCTTCTCCCAACTTTCTGTTTTGTGTCTTGTTTTAATATTGTTGGTATTGATTCTTTATTGGTAAGTGAAAGTCCAAGTATTCATTTTCTCTTTTAAAACCCTCTTTATAGCAACCCCATTTGAGCAGTTATGAATGTGTGTGACATTTTGATGCTTTAGACAAGGCTGTCTACTAGAATTATAATACAAGCCACAAATGAGAGCCACATATGGAATTTTACATTTTCTAATAGCCACATCTTAAAAAGGTAAAAATAAAGAATGCAATTAATTCTAATAATAAAATTTATTTAACCTGGTGCATACAAAATATCACCTCATCATATAACCGGTATTTTCAACATTATTAATAAGATACTGTGCAGCTCTTTTTCTCACTTAGTATTTGAAACCTGCTGTGTATTTTAACCTCACAGCACATCTCAACTTGAACTAAGCCCATGTCAGGTCTCAGGCCATGTGAGTACGTGGCCACCACATTGGACAGTTCTGCTTTAGACCATTAGAGAACGATCTTTTGAAGAGGAGAGAATGTATTCTCTGTTATAATTTGTAAAATCCACTTTCAGGTTATTGTGAAGAAATAAAAGTCATATTTTTAATGTCTACATCTTACTATTTTTGCATGTGTGCTGAAATGATAAAAGATTTTTCTGAAATGCCTTATTTGTAAACCTGTATTAACAATAGCAGTCTGTACTTTTTCCAAAATTACCCTAAACTAAATGGACTACTTTCTCTTATTAAATGTCCTGAGAAGGAATTTGACAACGTGTTTAGAAAATAAGTACTGCTAGTTTTGGTCGGTGGGGTGTGGGGTGAGGGTGTTGTGGTTGCTGGACACCCCTAGTTATTTGCTAAATGAGAAAAAAGTTGACCAGACCCAGGAAAGTAGGAGAGAGACGTACAGGCAGAGACGTTGCCTGTGGCAGAGTCTAAGGCAGACACTGCCCCGAACTCTTCTTATACAGGAAAAGCACAGGCAGTTTTTGCAGGTGGGGTGGGGGCAGCCATAAACTTGTCCTTGCAGCTGGCCAACTTCAGATAAGCTTGTTTCCCAAGGTCAGGGCCACTGCCTCAAGAAGCAGGTCTACCAACTGGTTTTGCAGCTCGCCAAGCTGAGCTAAAACTCGATTCCTGCTGGCCCCCTCAGGCCCATTTTTGTTAACTCTTTCCCTGCCTCATGGGGGGTGGGAGGAATGCCTTTTAAAAGTTTTATTAATTTTTATTGTAAGTAGTTGTATTCAAAACAAAAATAAATGCAGTTAATACAGACAAGTATAAAACACATAGTAAAAGGTCTTCCTACCTATTTCCAATCATCAGAGGCAATGCTGTCAATAATGTCTGGTTTTTGTTCTCCTAGTGAGTAGCATGAATTTTATAAATAGTTACACTTTTATTTCCTGAAATTTTTACATCGTTCACTGCTCTTAGAACTCATGATGTCCTCATTCTTGTATTTTTTTTCATTTTATTAAAATAATGTTTTAAAGAATACATGAGCACTAACATGTTTCCATATGCTTATATTTTGCCCTCCTTTACCTAAGAGTTGACTGAATATAGAAATTTTCAGGTAGAAAACCAATTTCCCCCCGAAGGTGAATGCAGAATGCTATTCTCTCTTCGCATCCGGGACTGCTGATAAGTCTGGTATCAATCTGCTTCTCATTCCAATGTAAGCAGTCTGCTGTTGTTTGTTTTATCCTATTTTATGTACGTCTGTATTGCTGAATCTTTTAAGATATTCTTTTTATCCCCGAAGTTGTGAAATTTGACTAAGATATATTTAGGCATAGGTCTTTGTTTGTTTGTTCTCTATCTAATCCTGTACGACATGTGTCTTTGACTCCAGAGATTGTGTTCTGGAACTTGAATGTCCTGGACCTATTCTCTGTGCCTCAATTTTGTTCCTCATATTTTTCAGATTTTTATTTTATTTCTCTACATTTTAAGAAATTTCATTTTCCACAATACCAACTTGGTCTTCAGTAAATCAATTATTCTTTTTTTATTTCTAAGAATTCTTTCTGATTTATTTATTGATTGTTTCTTTTGCATAGTGGCCTCATTTTATGAAAGGAATCTATTCTTGAATATCTTTAAGGACACATCTTAGCATTTTTCCAAGTTCTCCTGTTTTCTCTGGGCTCAGTTATTTGAGTTTATTCATCTTGGACCTTCCCTCTCACGCTCTGGGTTTTTCTCAAATGCTTGTGAATCATAATCCACAAATGAAGAACTGGTTGGTAGGAGTGGCTGGTGTTGACTTCCTTTTTAGTCCTGCATGTGTTTCCCCAACAAACATCTTCTTGAATAATTCTTTGAAATTCTCTTTTGCTAATTGCAGTATCTTGGTCATCTCAGGGCCAGTCTTAATTGATTGTCTTTTCTCCTAACTGTAGGTTACGTTTTACTCTGTATTTGTATATAGAGTAATTTTGGATTGTGTCTTAGATATTAATGAGATATAGTAGAGACTTTGGACTATA
Source organism: Lyroderma lyra (assembly GCA_004026885.1). NCBI lineage: Eukaryota > Metazoa > Chordata > Mammalia > Chiroptera > Megadermatidae > Lyroderma > Lyroderma lyra. The sequence continues at coordinate 82,682 of PVJL010006099.1, forward strand.
TTGTGTTCCTTTAGCAAGTTTTGGGTTCTCTTTTAAGCAGTCGGTTAAACTAGCTGAACTCAAACTGCAAACAGACTCCTCTGCCCAAAACAGTGGCTCAAATCTCAGTTCATTTAGTGTAAGTTCAGCTGCTTGGGGTCTTTCCTTTGTGAGGGTCAGCCTCCGAGTTTGTATGGAGAACTTGGGGTTTCCCTCTCTGGCTTTCAATTTGGGGAGATTTCCTTCTCACTTTTAAGAGGCCATGGATGCCCTCAAAGTCTGTCCTCTGGTACTTCAGGTCAGTAAGACTATAGATGTCCACCCTGCTGTATTTTAGCCATTCCATCCTCACCTGCTGCCCCTGCATGGCTCAGACTTGAACTTGCCCTCAGGCTAAAAGCCATAAAAAAGAAAAACCACCTGGTGGTATCCTCTTTTTCCAAATTCTGATTCCCTGCCAGTATCTGCCTGCTTTTGATTGCTCCCAAGTACCTTTAATTAGTTGTCTTTTATATTTTGCCAAGGATTTGTAGTTGTTATCTGTGGTAGTTAGCCTGATAGGAAAGTACGCAGCCATTATTAGAAGAAGCTCTCACTTGATTGCAAAGGGCCGATAGGAGGTTCTGTATGAGGGTGGGAGTTATAGTATCAGGTGCCCAGGGGTGTTTGCGGGCAGGGAAGTGGTATGGCAGCTAGGGACATATCAAAAAATAAAGGGACTTCACTGTCGTCTGGGGTGAGTGTTTCTGTGCATGAATCTCCTGGGTGGAATGGCCTTAACTTTAACAAATTTTCCCTCCATGTCTGTGATGAAAGTCCTGAATTACCACAACATATGCTGGGTTTCTCCTTTCAGGGCACAGCAGCCATGCTAGGAATTCTTCCAGACCATTCTCTTTCCACAGAGAGCACTCTTCCAGATTTTATTTTGGAGGCAGCCACTCTGTGCATATGGAGGAAGGAGTGGCATGAGCAGCGGGCAGGGAATGCCTTCTTTTCTTAGTTACCCTGGCAAGTTCCCAGATGCTGTATGTGATGAGCCAAGCTCCCACCTTCTTCGTGCAGTCAGACCCACCTTCTTAGAAAGGACCCCATTCTTACAAAGAACCACAGTCATCTCTGGTGGGTCTGAGTGCAGTTTCCCTGTTTTGACTTCTTCGGTTTTATCACATCTGCTCATCATCGAAGAATTTCTCAAAAACCTACTGATGTCACTCTCTCTAGCACGGTTATGATTTCATTCTTAGTTCTCATACCTAGTTCAGTAAAACATTGGAAGGAAAGGAAGTTAGGTGTAATAGGTTCTTTTTCCTTAACAGGAAACCCTGAGTTTGTTTTTCTAGCAAAAAGTCTAGAATTGTGTCTGCCAAAGTTAAGAAAGGCAGTCAAGCGATTAAGTGAAGGGCGGGGGGCAGAAAACCACCAGAAGATGTCATTTTTCATTAGCTCTCTTATATACTCTTGGAAGTGGTTTGTTTTTCAGCTTCTTATACATTTTGAAATGACAACCATTATTAAAATGATGGAAGTTTCATTTTGTGGAACAAAAAAACTTGAGATCTTATTAAAATTGTTACTTTGATTGAAGATTTCTTTCTGGGAGAACCCAATATTCTCAATCATCTCAAAAAAAAAAAATCAAAACAACTAGATTTTAGCACAGGTCAACGGTAATAGAAAATAAAAAGTCATTTTTGAAGACAAATTCCAGGGAAGCCAGATTCAGTTCACAAATGTAAAGGTAAATATTGCAGAAACAATAAAACCAAGCAAAGCATTGGCTTTCTGAAGATTTGTTACCCTGTTAATGATAAAGCAGAATAATTTCAAGTAGAATAACATTAAATGTAGGCGGTTCATATCTTGCCCATTTTCTTTAGTCTCTTGCTATAGCTCAACTTCTATCTTATAATTATAGAAGCAAATTGCTTCTCCTGTGCCCAGGTTTTATTGACCTCCATGAATTATATAGTCTTAGGAATTATGTAGCTAATTCCTAAGAAGTTACTCTTCATTAAAATGTGCAAAAGTAACCACATGAATGGGAATTTATAAACTCGGACCATCCTAATTTCACTAAAGCAATTGATATAAACCTTCCTGGGGTCAACAAATTTTGTACATTTCATTCATTTAGTGAACACTCACTATCTGTGCTAGTTCTGTAAGATTTTCAGAAAATCAAACTTTATTCTTATTTTGTTGGGGGTTTTTTTCTATCTAAAATGTCTCTTATGTGCTCACTTCAGCAGCACATATACTAAAATGTCTCTTACTTGTGTGATGTAAATGCCAGAAGGAAAATGATTGCTGTGTTCATCAGTGATCCCCATTCAAGTGGAGTATCACTTTATTTTGATAATTTCAAATAATGTCTCTAATGAAAATGAGTTGGGGCTCTTTTACACTTTTTTCAGGAAGTCACATTTCTATTTGGTCATTTCAAAGTCACTGAAAGATTTGGGAGAGTAGTTATACACTCACAAAACATTTAATTCTCTTGATTAAATTTGACCTGCCACAATTACATAGACGTGACCCTAAACTTGTGATTTTTCTGTAGATGCAATAGGAGCTTTTTAAGTAGAGGATATAAAGATGAGGTTTGATACTCTCATAACATTATGAATGACATTTTGGGGCTAAGACATCCAGGTTAACAATCTAACATGCTGATAAAGTAATCATATATTTGGTAATGACTCATGCCCTTCCTTAGCCCCACCTAGTAAAAAATTAGTGCTGAAACCTCCAACAGAATTTCCAGATCTCTCCCTAATTTTTGTGCTGCAAAGTCACTGCCAAATTATGTAATCAAAACTGAATAGTCCATTGAAAGTCCATTATAAGCTCCTCAGAGAGTGTGTCAGCTGTGACACCAGGAAAAAAATAAGGACAAGTTTCCAGAAACTAGGGCACATGACAATAAAATTAGTCAATCTAGTAAAAACTTAGTTTATCAAATGAACACAACAATTTGGTAGACGTGTGCTTTGTAGACCATAGTTAATGATCCTTTTCAGGAAAACATGCTGAAATGAAAATATTGTAGCTTGCCCCTTTGCATTATCCTTTTGGAAGGCAGATACAGTGCTGGCCATTTTGGAGTGATCAAATGTGAAATACAGTAGATTGAGGCAGAGAATCGCTGGCATTTGATGTTGGAATAAGTGATTGCATTTCTTTATTCCTCTCTCCTTCAACTTCCTGGTGCCAATTGTAAGCATTTTAGTTTCATCTTCACCATTTGGGCCACAGCTATATGATTTATGGATTAATGTATCTTTTCATTGACTCTTTTAAAATGTTATCCTGTCCTATGTGTGAAAGCCTGGCTATGAATTTTCTAATATTTATTAAACTAAAAAAAAACTACTGTAATCATAAAAAGTTGACATGTAAACTATCTAAAATTACATGTGGCACATACATATTTTAGAAACCACCTAAATAATTCAAGAGCCACTGAAAGTTATTCTAAAGAGATCCATTTGATCTTAGTGTCAGGAGGAGACTATTTTATTTCCATTTACAGATGTGGAAGCCTGGGCACAGAGAGATTATTAATTCACATGCCCGTGTCACATGGCAAAACCTGTGGCAGAGCCAGATTTCAGTCAGGACACAGTGACTTCAGAGCCTGTGCTCAACAGAGTGATGCAACAGTGTCCCCTGGGTCTGTCTCCAGACCCGACCCAAGTGTTCATACACACACACACACACACACACACACACACACAGAGAGAGAGAGAGAGAGAGAGAGAACTTGCTTCTAGCACAACCAGCATTTTTAATCCGCATTTCCATTTTCCTCTCTTTAATCTTCCACTCTCAGAATCTTTGGAAACCAATTCAGGAGTCAGCATTTGAGGAGGATCGTGGAGCTAATCTGATGTCATGGAAAGCAGGCTGGGGTGCCTTATTGCCATGGGTCATCTATTGGACAATATACTTTGATCCCATGATGTTATGCCCTGTGGTTCTTTACTGACACCAAAATGCTATGCAAGCCTCCATCTGCCAACCATTCCTGAGTCCCTTTTTTATGCCTGTCAATTTGCTAATCAATGTGAGGGATACATGAGGCATACTGAACATGGCTATTGTCCTCTAACTATTACCACCTAACTATCCCAAAATCCAGTGGCTTAAAACAAGCATTTTATCTTTCCCACAATTTTATGGGTCAGGAATTCTGGAAAAACTCTGATAGGCAGTTCCTCTCTGATTCAGGTGGCATCAACTAGGGTGGCCAGGACTAAAGGACCCACTTCCAAGATGGCTTCTTCATTCCGGTCTAGTACTTCATTGCTCCTTGGTCGTCTTTTCTCTCCATGTGGTGTTTCATTCTCCAGGGCCCCTGTGGCTCGGGCTTTTCACAGCATGGTGGTCTAGGACAAGTGCACTTCTTATACAGTGTCTTGCGTCTATGAGGAAGGAAGCAGAAGTTGACATTTCAGATAAGGGCTATGCTCAGACTGGGATAGTATCGCTTCTAACGTGTTATGTGAGTCAAAGCTGTAACTCCACCCAGATTCAAAGGGGTGGAGAACTGTTCTACCTCTCGATGGGGAGTGTTAAGTCATATTCTGAAGGAGCATGTGGAGGAGAGGATCCTGTTGTTGCCATTTTGGACCATGCAGTCTGCCATACTTCAAAGAGCCTTTACACCGTGTCAGGGAGGGGTTCACAGAAAAGAGTCCACGGATGAAATTCAGGAAGACTTTGAACTTAGAAGAAAAAATATGTATCTATTTTCCCTAATCTCTAATTAAAGTTTACAGTTTCTGTCTATTTTTAATGTAAGTGCAAACTACAGTAATTACAGCAACACTTGTGATTTTGTTACCAACAGAAATCACACATTTTTATAGCACATTCAGTTGTTATAAATACCTCAAAATATCATTTATATTCATCACTACTTTGAAATTATAGTGGCTATAAAAATCTCCCACTAGATTTTATTATTTATAGTGTTAATAAAGAAGCACTATATTACTCTATTGCATTTTGTCTTTTTGCATTTCACTAACTATATTTTAATGTAATCAATTTTCTTCATAATCTTATATAGTTTATTTTAAACTTTAAAAACATTATTCTGGAAAGGGGTTTATAGGCTGTACCAGAAAGCCAGAGAGTTTCATGGCCCAAAATAAAATGTAAGAATTCCTACTTTGGGTGAAGACCAAACATTAAACATATAAACACAAAATAATTAGAGAAATCATGAATGTTATAGCCCAAGTTTTAAGCATTACATGATTTCTTCCTCCTGATGGTACAATACAGTTCAACACAACACCATTTTTTAATCATTTTTAACAGTTGTATACACTTATATAATCCTGACCACAAGAAGCATTTTTTTTTTAAAAGACCCAAACAGTGGCATATTCTCATGAAATTTCATAACACCTACCACATTAAAAGAATCTTAAAAGATTCCAGGGAGAGGGGGAAAAAAATGTCCTACAAAAGATTAAGGATGTGATTTCTCATTAGAATCCCTGGTGTTATAGTTTAACTTTCTGAGAAAAATAATTACGAACTTAACATTCTATACCCAGTAAACATGTCAATCGATTGAGAGAGAAAAATAAATTTACTTTCAGACATATAAAATTTCAGAAGGTTTATTCCCCATGCACTTTCAAGACAATTACTTGAAGATATTCTTCAGCTAAAACAAGATTAAAATCCAAGAAAGGTGAAGATTTGAGAGAGATCCAAGAACATTGGCTCCAAACCAGGACTAGGATGAAATGAAGTCAGGGTGACAGGTTGGCATCCAGCCTGGAGAGCAGCTGGTCCAGATTGGAATAAGAAGTCAGAGGGTTCTGGGAAATACATCTTCAGTAAGTATATTGCATTCCTTACCATGGATGGAAGATAGATAATCTTAGTGACTTGATGAAGGTATATGAATAAAAAGGAAAACAAAATAAAGACACTTTGAAGCCATAGAATAAACAATATTAACACAATCACAATAATAGAAATATTGTATGTATTTCCAATTTTAGATTTCACCAACTGACAAAGCGTGCAAGGATTAATTATGGTTACAGAAGAGTTGAAGAAAGTTCACAAAACTTGGGGGAGGGGCATGCAGATAAGAAAGTGTCAAAAGATATAGAGAGCAGTCCTAATTTACTCATTTTATTAATAATAACTAAAACCAAGTACTAACCATATGCTCATTTTAATAGATAAATACAAATTAATTTAATTTCCCAAGATGAGAAAACTGAGGCACAGTACCCAACTTTCTACATATATTGCTTCTTCCTTCATGAGAAGTCAAAGAGATAAAAAGATATTTTGTTATGGGTCAAGAAAATAAGAGATTTGGGGTTCCCTCATGGTGTAGTGGCTAGGCTTCAGCACTCTCAACCCCATGGCCTGGGTTTGATTCCCAGCCAGGGAACTACACACGCAAAAAAAAAAAGAAAATAAGAGATTTATATATATTATTATTAAAAATCATAATATATTTATCAAACATATAATGGAATAAACATAGGTATGTATATTACCTGGGTGATTTTTTACAACTCTTCAGGAATTAAGTCATTTTTATACGGGTTCATGAACAGACAAATGAGGGGAGAAGAATATAAATTTCAGAAATATGCACAAATGCATAGAAAAAATTGATATATGATAAAGGGGTTCTTTTATTGAAGGAAAGAAGTGGTTAAGCAACCAGCTAGCTATTTAGAAAGAATATAACTCTACCAAAGATAATTTTCAGATAAATCACATTTGTATTTTTAAATGAAATTATATATAGTATCCCAAGAAAACACAGATATACGTATGCATGTATATGTATGTATGTATAATTTTGGAATAAGATAACCTTTAAAAAGCCTTTTTAAAACTTAGAAGTGGTCATCTATGAAATTAATAAATAAAACTACATATGTCTTAAAAATTAGAGCATGAAACAAAAATAGCATAAACAATGTTAATAAATGACAAACCTGGGCAGAAAATGGCAACATATATTTGTATGATAGGGGGCTTTCTTTCTTTCTTTTACAGGTGAAGAGTCCCTAGAAATTAATAAGAAGAAAGCCAACAATCTAATTTTTTTAAACAGCAAAGGACAATACACAGAAAAGAAAATATACATCATTTCCAAATGGAAACCTGACTGAATGATCTGCAGTTTGAAGTACAGCATAAATATCCAGGGAATTAAGATATTTTATTTGCATTATATTTGGCAGTTGAACCAACATTAAAAACCCTCCAGAGAGCACTTTCAGTGTTTGGCAGGAGAAAGCGAGATTCAGTGTGGGGATGAACTAGTGGGGCATATGGAAGTAAAAATGAAGAATGTCAAGAGGAAAGGGTGAGGGAACTGGATAGGACTAGAAGTCACTGGCTCAAGGGAAACAGTCAATTCAAGAAACATTTCAAGATGTAAAAAAAGAGGGGCTGGTGTTAAGAAAGTCAAATGATTAATTGTGACTTTTAAGCTAGACAAGGAAAGAAGAGGAATGGGAAGGGTATGTCACTGACACAAAAAGGAAAGTGGAGAGATCTAGGGGACCAGAAGTTTCAATGAGGCTAAATGGAGTCTGGACATGAAAGAGCCAGGATAGGTTTGGTCAGTAAATGGGATTTGAGACTTTGATATCTAAGATGAATCCAACAAACTTTCAAATACAAAATGTGACCCAGTAAGTGAGAATTAAATAGGAGTAAAAGTAAACTCATTGGAGTTAAATTGAAGCAATATTAACATATTGGATAGATTATCTACAACACCATTGAAAATCCATAGGATATGAAAGAACCGGGAAGCTTAAGGGAGTGAGATACAACAGCTGTATTGTCAGAAAAGCCAAAAATAACAGGAAGAAGCCAACTGTTAGCAAGGCAGCCTTGCTGGAAACAGAGCAGGAGTGAGAACCCTGTGTTTTGCAAGATTGTAGATGTCGGAGCTGGAATTAAACCGAAGATTTTTCAGGTTTCCAGTAGTTAACAGATCTACTTATAATATCTAGTTCATAAGGCTGTTGTGACAATCAAATGAGATGACATATGTAAATAGCCTAGTGCAGTGGTAGCTATTATTATAATTTGTATAATGAGGCTCATTATATACTCCTGGGAGAGAGGAAACACATGTAATTAATCACATCTCACATTTTCATTTGGGAGATGGGTTACTTAGAAACAGACTAAGGGACCTGCTGGGTCATGCCACCATTCTGTGACAGAAGATTTGTATTCTGGAGCTGATTTCTTATTCCCAACACTGAACTGAACTTATTCTGAACAGAACAAGTTGCATTTGTAAAGTTTGCTAAACGCATATGGGTAAAGAGAAGTCTGCTTGCAGGTTCACATGGGCAACAGAAAATAAACTCAATGAATAAAACAAAATGAGTCCTTGAATAATTTTAGGGAAATACAGTGTATTACTGAGACAGACAAATAAAGCTCAAAAATGTTTTATTGGTCAGTTTTATCATCTTGATACAAAATGCACTAATGAAAGCTTAAAAAGGCATGTCCTTTGAATTTTAATGAATTTCGGTGAAATTTAGTTACAAATAAAAGTTATATAGATAAATATGTTGGTAAAGGTCTGTATACTCCTATGTGTCCATTAATTAAACTGTTTAGTATTAAATTAATGTATGGAGTTCCCTGGTGGTGGAGTAGCTAACCTTCAGTGCTATCAACGCTGTGGCTGGGTTCCATTCCCAACCAGGGAACTACCCACATAAAGAAAAAAAAGAATTAATTTGTTAGTTAATTTTCTGATGAATTGCAACTACATGTTTCATGTGATAAACCTAGTTAATGATCCCAATTGTATAGATACAACTGAATATCAATTCAAAGCCGAATAACAATTATTTATTTTTAAAGCACAAGGCTATGTGTATATGGAAGACTTTTTTCTTAGGCTTGCTCAATGGCTATCTTTATGGTGGAATAAGGTAGAGACTGAGGAAAAGCTGATGATTCTGATTTTGATAAGGAGGTGCAGAATTTGGTTTCAATCTCCCCTTCTTTGAGGACTTTTTGAAGGAAAGGGACATTATTATTTTTAAAAATTATTTTTATATTATTTTATTTTTTTAAATATTATTTTCAGTAAAATTGTCCTTTTTCTATTTGTATACAGTTGTAATCATTTTAACACAGGTATAGATCCATGTATCCACCGCCATAATCAGGATACAAAACAGTTCCATCACCCAAAAAAATCCCTTTAGCTATCTCTTAATAGTCACCTCCTCTCCCTATCCATAAGCCCTGACAACTTCTCATCTGTTCTTTTATCTTTATAGTTTTATCTTTTTGAGACAGTTATATAAGTGAAATCACACAGTCTGTAACCTTGAGACTGACTTTTGCACTCAGCAAGCTTCTGAGATTCATCCAAGTTGTGTGTATCAAGAGTTTGTTACTTTTTGCTGCTGAGTAGTATTCCTCAGTATGGATGTATTATACTGAAGGAAAATTGTGTTGTTTCAAACTGTGGACAATTATGACTAGGGCTATGATAAACATTTGTGTGTAGGCTTTCGTGTGGATATATGTCTTCATTTCTTAAAGCAGTTCCCAGGAGTGGAGTGTTTGGATCGCACAGCAATTTTATGTTTCACTGTATAAGAAACTATCAAACAACTTTGCAGAGGGCTGTACCATTTTCCATCCCACCCATAGCAATGTGTGAGTTCTGCTCACTCTGTAGCATCACTTGGTGCTATCAGCAATCCTTATATTAGAGACTCAGATATGTAGTGGTATCTTACTGTTTATTTGCATTTCCCTAATAGCTAATAACATTGAACATTTTTTTCATGTGTCTATTTGCCATCCATTTTACCTCTTTGGTGAAGAGTCCATCCAGGCCATTGACAAATTTTAAATAGGTGTTTGTTTACTTATTGTTGAATTCTGAGGGTTTTTTATACAATCTGGATAAAAGTCTTTTGTCAATATATAATTTGCAAATATTTTCTCCCAGTCTCTAGCTTATATTTTCATCTTCCTAACAGTATCTTTTACAGAGCAAACATTTTTATTGTGATGAAACTCAATTTATCAATTTTATTTTTTTAAAAATCACACTTTTGATGCCATGTATAAGAATTCATCACTAAATCCAAGATCTTCTTGTTTTTTGTATTCTAAAATGTTTAAAGTTTAACATTTTTACATCTAGGTCTATGATCTAGTTTGAATTAATTTTTGAGTGAGGTTTAGGTCAAGGTTGTTTTTTTTTTCTTATCTATAGATACCTAATGGTTCCAACATCATTTACTGAAAAGACTATTTGTAATACATTTTGTTGATTTTGTACCTTTGTCAAAATTTTAATTTGGCCATAGATGTGTAAGTCTATTTCCAGATTCTCAGTTTTGTTCCATTGATGTATATATCTATCCTTTCATCAGAACCACACTGTCTTGGTTACTGTAGTTTAAATATTGAGTCTTTAAATTTGGTAGTATGATATGATAAAACATAATTTTTAGAAAAAAGGTAAAAGTATGATTCATACAGATATAAAAATCAACTCATGTAAAATATTTTATTTTGTCTGTTAACAAGGGAACCAAACAGATTTTATAACCATTCAAAGGAGAGGTCAAAAGAGCTCACTTTTATATGGAGTAAGAAATTATGAAGTGACTTGCAAATGGAAACAAAACTAGCTTTTCCACAAGATGTGGAGAGACAGTTGAGCCTCTATCAGATGAAAGAAAATGACTGTCTTACCGAGTTGCAAAGAATCAAAAAGCTTCCTTAGACTCATAGGCTGATAAAGTGGAAAGTATATTATAGACAATGCATGATGTTCCACTGAAGTATGAAATGCTTTTTCTACAGATTGCTTCAATTGTATTCTTCTCTTTTAAAACTTGTTTTACCTCTTCTAGTTCCTTTGCTTTTTTATATAAATGTTAGAATCAGCTTGTCTGTATCTACAAAAAAAAAAATCTTTCTTATTCTTTGGATTGGTATTAAAGCCACAGTTCACAGCATATTTTTCATTATTTAGATCTTCTTTGATATCAGCATTTTATAGTTTCCAGCATACAGGTCCTGTATGTTCTGTTAGGTTTTTGAGTTACTGTAAATGGTATTTTTAAAAATGTTTTGCCTTCTATATAAAACTGAAAGCAAAGAAAAAAGAAATGAACAAACAAATAACCCATGGACACAATCAATAGTTTAAGGTTTATTTGGGGACGAGTGGGTTAGGGAGGGGAGAAAGGGGAGGGGGTGGGAGAGGAGGGGGGGAAGCTAAATATAAGGTGATGGAAAGAGAACTCACACTGGGTGGTGAACTTATTATACAACAAGCTGACAAAGCACTCACTGTAGAACTGTATGCCTGAAACCTATGTAATCCTTATTAACAGATGTCACCCCAATAAGTCTAACAATAAAAATGAATTTAAAAAAAAATATTTTGCCTTCTAGTTCTACATTGCTAGTGATTAGAAATATGATTGAATTTTGAGTATTGACTTTGTATGTTGCAACCTGGCTAAACACACTTATTAGTTTTAGGAGATCTTTTGTAGATTGCTTGAAATTTTGTTCATAATCACATCATCTGAGAATAGGAATAGTTTTGTTCCTTCCTTTCAATCTGCATGTCTTTTTTTTTTTCTTTCCTCACTGCACTGGCTACAATTTCCAATACAATGTTGAATAAGAGTGACGAGAGGACATCTTTGACTTATTCCTGAGCTTAAGAGGAAAGCGTTTCACTATTAAGCATGATATCAGCTGTAGATTTATTTTTATAAATACTCTTTAGCAAGTTGACAAAATTCCCTTCTATTTCTAATTCATTGGAAGTTCTTATAACAGAATGATTGTTGGATTTTGCCAAATGCTTCTCTTTATCAATTGATATGCTCCTGAAGTTTTTCTTCTTTAGTTTGCTAAAATGGTGGATTACATGGATCGATTTCTGAATAATAGCCTTTCATCCTGAGATAAACTCCACTTAGCGTGATGTATTATTCTTTTGATATATTCCTCAATTCAATTTGGTAATGTTTTGTTGAACATTTTCATCCATGTTCATGAGAAACATTGATCTGTAGTTATCTTTTCTTATAATGTCTTTGTTTTTGGCATCAGAGTAACTGGCCTCATGAAATGACTTGGGACTCTGAGGAAAGGCTGAAAAAACTTAACCCTGCAGACTCAGGAGTTCCCCATAGTTCAGAAATGTGGGGTGAGCATCCACAATGTTGAAAACTTTTTGAAAACCAAACCAAACAGAATCTCTAGGCTACCAGATGGCTGATGTCACATAATCATGCCATTTATAAAAGTACATTTTTGAAGGTTTTACTACCTTTCTCTACCATACTGCTTGAATTTACTACCTATTGTATTTCAATCTGTAAAGTATTAAGGACTTCAAAGACACCTACCCCATGCACCATCTTTTAAAATTCCTAATTAAAGAAATGTATCAGTGTCTATAAGAGCCACATGAAGTAGAATAGATTGTACAGAACTGATTCTGGGATGTTTTAGTTACTAGAATATTATTTCTCATGGTCCAGAGTAATAAATGTCTTAAATCTCTATTTACTGTAAGGAAGTCATTTCAATGATATCAAAATACAGAAAATTCCAATGTTCCAACACTTGTATATATCCTTGATATATTACCCTCTGAATGGTTTAATCATTGAGATGCAAGAAGCTGGGGCCCATTTCCTTTCCCAAATATTCGTGAGGTTGCACAAAGGACTCAACCACTAATTTGTAGGTATAGTGTGCCACCTAATGTCTTAAATGGTCTTTGCATGCTTGCTTTAATTTAAAAATACGATTCAAAATGCAAATCGTTACAGTGTTTCTTATGAATGAAAGAGATAGTACAGCTGGATTCTTTTAACGACAATCCAATAATCTGCCTCCTTCATTCTAAACAACATATCCAGCTATAATTCACGATCCCTATTTCCTTAATATTGGTCCAGAACTTGAGCTTTCATGGATCTGAAGAAAAAAGTTATGAGTGAGTGGGTTATATCAGTCAAACTCTGGGGTAGCTTATTACCTATTCATAGTTTGAGGTTCATTTAAAGTCTCCAGCTGCAGCAGCAGTAGAAAAAAAATCCACACACACAAAAAAAACAGTAACTTTTCTTTATCCAGATTTAAATTTTGTGGTCAGAACCGCTAAAGAGAAGATAGAAAAAGCGTAGGCCAAGCTTTTATAATTTCATTTCTCTTTTCCTGGAAACTTCTGCCCCCCACATCCTCCCCAGGTTCCTTCATTATCAACATTCAAATGTCACTTCCCAGAGAGCCTTTACTGACCACCTGGATAAAGTAGTCCCTCTGGGCTCCCTACCCCCATCACTCTCTAGCCCATTAGCCTCTTTTTATTTCTTCATAGCACTTATCACTAACTGAAACTATTTGATTCATTTTATTTTCCACTGTGTCTACTGTCCTTCTCTACCACTGTGCCTGCCCCCTGCCAGAGCTAAGGCCATTTACTTGTTCACGGCTACATCCTCAATACTTAGAATAGAAACAGATCCATAATATTTGTTTAAAAATTAATAGATAGAATCATTTTGTGACATCAGCCATCTGTTAGCCTAGAGATTCTGTTTGGTTTGGTCTTAGATCGGTCCTCATCATGGATGCTCATGTTAAGCATCTCTGAACTTCCAAGTTGAGCTGGAATGAATTTTATAAGCCATCCATCCTGGTAGTCCTCGAGAATACTTTTTGAATTCTAAAGGAAACTATCTACATAAATATGTTGGATTAATAAAAAATTTGATATTCTGTGATCTGATAGGAACATTAATGTGACCATCAGAAACCTGGAATCTGATCTCCAGATTAAGAGTAACTGGAAATAATACTCCCAGAGTTCCAGTTATAGGTAAAATGGAGTAAGCACACTTCACACCTTCTCTCCTACTGAATATAATTACAAAACCTGGACAGAATTCATGGAAAAACTATTTGATGATCATATAACACATGACAGATATTAAACATATTTCATATACATATTATAAAATAAAATAACTAGAAATACTCTAAACAAAAAGGAAGGCTACAATTTACTGCAGAATGAGAAAGAACTGTAGCAAATTGAATAATAAAAGTCAAGAGATATTCCTGCACATCATTTCAAATGACATATCCAAGAAAGTTCATTCCAGCCTATTTGTAAAAGCAAAAGATTGGAAAGAATCTAAATGTCTATCAACAGGAAAGAGGTTGAATTTCAATTTTGGTATAATGAAATAATTTTGAGGCTTCACAAAAAATGATGCAAATTATATAGACCAATTTCAAAGATATATTGTTAATAAAAAATGTAAGATACTGAACTGTGGGTGTGGTTTGCTACTATTTGTATAAAAATCAACTATATATAGATGTATGTAAATACTTATATGTATATATGTACACGTGTATGCACATATATATGCATACTTATAAATATATATATTTTTATATATGTGTGCATATATAAATATATATATTTTTATATATGTGTGCATATATAAATATATATATGTGCATATAAAATATTCAGAATAATGGAACAGCTGATGCTTTATAATTCTCATTTTTGTAATATCATGGAATTTTTAAAAAATAAAGAAAATTTTAAATCCTATCAGTTTCAAGTGTTATCTTTTAGGAACCTGAATTTAGCTCACTGGTACCTCAAAGAAACAAAGTATATAATTCCAATAGTAGTACTAGAATTAGTGATATTGAAGACCAGAACATGGAAACAGCTCAGAAAGAAGAAGAGAGGGAATATAGAACCAAAAGGATTGAAAGAACTCTGCAAGAAATATCCGACTCCATGAGACAAAACAACATCAGGATAATAGGAATAGAAGAAGGGGCAGAACAATCCACAGAGAGCATACTCAAACAAATCGTAGATGAGAACTTTCCAAACCTATGGAAAGATCTGGAACCCCAAGTTCAAGAAGAAAACA
>PVJL010006100.1:0-97495 GCA_004026885.1 Lyroderma lyra
GGATCGTGACAGCACAGACCGTGGGGGGCGCGTGAGCTCTCAAGTTCAGGGTCTGAGGCTGCAGAGCGGCCCTTGACCTTGACCTTGGAGCCGGCGGGCGAGCCGAGTGCCGGGAAACGCTTCAGAAGGCCTAGGGCAGGGAGGCGGCGGCGTCTGACGTGGACTTAGCGTGCCGTTCCGGGGGGCACGGAGGGGCAGACGGGGGCCCCGCTGGGGGCACGCGCACACGGGTGACACGCAGACGTCACCACCCACGTTACGTCCCACTCTCTCGGAAGGGGCTCCGTGGTGACCTATTTCCCACGTCGAAGGACGGATTCGCTGTCAGAAACGTGGTGTGTGCGGCCACAGAAAGCAGCCTGGTCCCGGGTGGCGCCCGGGCGAGAGCGGTGTCGTCAGTGTCCTCGTGAGAGCACACGGGGAGGAGGGCAGGACGGCCAACAGGCAAGTCCCCGGTCGGACGACTGACGCCCCTCGTACACAGAGCCGCCCGTGTAGCTGACCCTCTGGGGGTCGCTGTCACAGACCTGAGCTACTTCCCTGTCACCAACCTTGGCTTCCATCGGCGGCGCGAGGTCACCACCTGCCACGTCACCCGCTCCGGGTCCCCGAGCGTCCCACCCAGCAGAGGGGTTTTCCGTCAGGTCACCGTGGGCGCCTGCAGCCCAGGCGGAGGCGCGGTCGGCGAAACGCCGGACATCTGGCCGGGTGGCCTCCCAGAAGCCGAAGGTCCTTGCGACACTCGTTAGGGCTTCCTTGTCCACGCCAGCCGGACTGAGAGGTACTTGTGGGTCCCCTCGCGGTCCCTTGCCGTGGGCCCTGCTGTGCTCCTGCCTCACAGGACCCGACCTTGAATCTGGTGGCTTTCTCTTTAGATTGGGGGGTGACTCCCTCCCCCCCAAATTTACTCGACGTCCATAGAGAGGGAGCTCCGCTGCAACTGAAAACGCAGGACGGCGTCGTTCCACGGGCGTCGTTTAAGGTGACACGGGGCGTGCTTGTGGGTCGGGAGATGTGACAGACACAGTGAGACCCCCGCCGCCTGCCCCGCAGGGGGCTCTGGGCTGCGTTTTCGGACACGGCGCTCCGTGAAGCTGCCCGGCGTCCCCTTCCTTTAAAGGACGACCCAGAACGTGCGGGGGGTGGGAGCCAGGCTCCGGGCGGCCCTGCCCACCCACCCGCACGCTTGTGGCCCACGGCGGCCGGGCGCCTCCCCGCGCAGCACTGCTGGGCACCGGGCACCGGGGACGGGCCGCGTGGGCTGTGCCCGCTGTGCTGTGCCACCCGGTGGGGCACCGAGCGCCCCTGGGCCTGGCTGGCGACACGGAGGGTCCCAGGGGCCAAACGGCCATGGGGGAGGTGCGTTCCCGCACCCTGTTCTGGTGCAGCCCTGGGGACCCTCATGCTGGGACGCTCTCTACCCTTCTAGAGTTTTCCTCCAAAGCCTTTTCTCCTCGAAGGTGGTCCAGGCTGCAGGTCGGCACTAGACTGATGAGAGGGTAACAGAGATCCCTGTGCCCCGTGTGCTGCGTGACCGCGGATGGCGCCACACGCTCGGCTCTGGGGACACGTCATCTCCGTGAAACTCTGAACCCAGAGTCTTAAGTCGGCACCGGCGAGAACAGACGAACCGGCTGGCTTGAGCCAGCACACAGGACGCTCCGCGCCCTCGCACGCCGAGCCGGGCGGTGGCAGGGCGTGGCGCCTCCTGCCACACGGTCCCCGACCGTCGGCGGGTTTGGATCAGCCCCCGCACGCGGCCCGGGGCGTCCTTCCAGCAGGGCCGCCGGCGGAGGGGCCGGAACCGTTCGGACTCTGCCTGCGAGTGCAGCTGCCCCGGGGCGGCCGGCAGACGGCGCAGGCCGGCTGCGCGCTGGCGTTGCTGGTGCCGCCCCCCCCCCCCCGCCCCCGCGGTCACCGGTCCGGAACGGCCGTCTCCCCTCACCCCCACGTGTCCTGCTGGTTCCGCGTGCACGTCTGTAGGCGCCCGTCAACGCTGGGACCTCGGTCCCGATGGTTTTCGGTAAGTAAATAAACGAATGAACGCGCGTAGGGCAAATGCGCTCTCCGAGTCGCCGGTAGCGGTAGCGTTATCACGGTGACTTTGGTGGCACGCTAGCCCGGGGCTGTAAAATGCACTGGTGTCGGTCTTCTTGTTGTCGGATTCTTTATGTTGTTAAAACAAAATGAATAAATATAAGAAATAACCTTCCCTAGTTCCAAGGTCGCACAGACAGCCCCCAGCTGTGGCGTCGTCTGAACGTGGGAGATCCGCCTTCCTTGTCCGGCCTCGAGCACACGGATTACTATTAAAAGGTCAGAGGCTGAGGGTCTCTTTCATGGAAGCGGCTCCGATTTCCCCGCCGGGGAACGACGCCACGGGCATCACGTGGTTACGTGGGTTCTGATCGTGTCCCCGTGGAATTCCTGTCCCTAGGACACGCCTCGTAATTACGCCGTGTTTGTCCTCGCAGGTGTTGCCCCCTCACGGTGACTTCCTCATCCTCTACGTCCGTCCCATTTGTAATCACCTGACTTTTCCAACGAAGGCTCAGGGGTCACGTTCTGTTTAAATGTGCTCTTTCGTCATTCGAGTGGAATTCCACGGAATCTGTAGATTAATCTGAGTACACCTGACAGCTTTAAAATAGCCACTCTTCCCAGTTAGCAAAATCCAACGTATCTCCATTTATTTGGGGTCTCTGTGTCTAGTCAAGTTTTACGTTGTTTTTCTAGAGGGGCCTTGAACAACTTTTGTCGTATGTATTTCCAGACACCAGGCAGCTGTTGTTGAGAATGCAAACTACATCTGTTACTATAGTATATTTTCTTTGGTTCTCATAAAAACACTATTTTCAAATACCAAATATTTTGCATCTTTCTTTCCAATTCAGATATTTTCACTTTGTTTAAAACCTTTAGCGCACTGTTAATTAACAGGGATACAGGGACAATTTATAACTTAAATAAGAATGCATCTAAAGTTTTACCCTGAAATAGCTACTTTTCATAGATTTTTTTCATTAAAAAAAAATCCTTCTACCTAGTTTGGTAAGAATTATGGTCATGAATGTGCACTAAATTTTTGACTGCTTTTCCTGCATATATTGTGCTGATCATATTGTTTCTTTCATTTACCCTATGAATATGAGCAATGCAGTGATAAATTTTCTGTCATACCAATATTGCATTCCTGTGATAAATTCCACTTGTTCATGCTGTATTTTTTTAAAATACTGCTACATTTGCTATTCTCTCTTTTTATGGTGAGATTTTTAAAAATATGTTCGTGAGTAAAATTGCTCTACTTTTTTACCGTGTTTTCTTTGTCTGGATTTATTATTAAGGCTACATTTACCCCACAGAACAAGCCACATAATTTTATTTTGCTATGTTCTCCGAACACTTTGCCTTCATGTTTTATTATAAGTCATCTATAAAAATATGTAGTCTTGCCATTTGGAAGAGTGATCAGGAGAGACTAGAATACAAATTTATTTCCTTTAAAAGTTATTGGCTTAATATGGAACCCAGTCGAAGGTTCTTTAAAAAAATTAAAAATAGGACTTCACTCACATGTGGGATATAAAACTGAAAGCAACAAATGAACAAGACAAACAAACAAAAACTCATGGACACAGAAAACAGTGTAGGGAGTACCAGAGGGTAACGGGGAGAGGAGGGTGGTGGAGGAGGGGATAAATATGTGGTGATGAAAGAGAAGTGACTCTGGATGGTGAGCACTCAATGCAACGCATAGACGATGTATTAGAGAATTATACACTTGAAACCTATATAATTTTACCAATCAATGCTACCCCAGCAAATTTAATTTAAAAAAAAAATAGAACTTCCTTATGACCCAGCAATATCACTTCTGGTTTTTTATCTGAAGAAATCAAAAACTGATTCAAAAAGATGTTCATTGCAACGCTATTCACAACAATCAAGATATGGAACCAGCCTAAGTGCCCATCGATAGATGACTGGATAAAGACAGTGCAGTGCATTTATCCAAGGGAAGGCTACTCGGCCATTAGAAAGATTGAGCTCTTACCATATGAGACAACATGGACGACCTGGAGGGTATTGTGCTGAGTGTAATACGTAAGACAGAGAAAGACAAATACAAGCTGATCTCACTCATATGTAGAATCCAATGACCAAAAGAAAAAAACAAAACAAAACAGAAACATACTCATAGAGACAGCGCAAACTGATGGGTGCCAGATGGGAGGGGAGTTGGGGGGGCGGGGTGAAGAGGGGGAAGGGATTAAGAAGCACAAATCTGTCGCTATAAAATAGTCGCAGGGTGTAAAGCACAGCACAGGGCATATAGTCAATAATATTGTCATAACTATGTACAGTGCCAGGTGGGATCAATTCATAAATTATATAAATGCCTAACCACTATGCTAAGTACTTGCAACTATTAAAATAATATCAACTATAATTGAAAAATAAAAAAAGGATAAAAATAAAAGTAAACAAAAAAATTTCAATTAAAAAATTTTAAGTTATTGGCTTAAGTTTAAAATATTATTTTTTTCTTGAGACAATGAGCAGGAGAAATTCAGGAAATGGCTGAGCAATAATAAGAATGACAAAGTAGGCATTGCTATAATACACAGAGTTTAAAACAATCCAATGCTACGCTCAACACTGCATGCAGAATTTGAGAATACAGTGAACCGTGCTATCATCTGAAAACTAGAACCCAACTTGGGGAGAGTCTGAGCAGTGCTTCATGGACCGGCTCCAAATGCTAAGAACCCGACACTGAATCACGTCACATGTTCTCTGCTGAAGGTGGTTACTCTCCCGCACGAGCCGCTCAAACATGGACGGCAACGAACGGATCGTGTTGAACTCTTCTCCTGCCCCCTTTCCCCAAGTCAGTGATCAGGTCCCGACGTCACCTCCTTCACAGTTTTAGAATCTCGCTTCTTTGTGTCCCAGCTCGTGACCTTGCTGGGAGCCTCAGTCTCTTTGGCACGTGATCCCATGTTTAAGCGCCGGTAACGCTCCCCCTTGCAGTGTGAGGAGTTACCCTTTTTCAGCGGCGGTGTCATCATGCCACACTCCCTAGAGGCCAGAAACGCTCTGCGTGCTTGAAAAGAGTCACCCGCCTACGTTCCCAGGAACCCCGTGTGCAGGTGCTGCCACTGGGTTTCCTTTACAGCTGGGCACGCGGCAACCCGTGTTGCCAAGTTCACGCAGCGGGGCAGCGGGGCCTGGCGCCAGGGGCGGCGCCTTTAACCACACGCCGAGAGCGACAGCCACCTCGCGCAACCTTGGCCCCCGCAGGGGACAGCGAACCGTAATTCTGCACGTGCACGGGTCTCTAAAGTCCGATTCATGCGGCCATCGCACGTGGCTGCTACCACGAGCAGAAACGAATCGTTTCGACAGAGCCCCACAGCCCCCACAGCTGCAATCGCCGAGCCCGGCCCCGGGCAGAAAACACGGCTCCCGACGGAGGCCAACGGCTACGCCACCTGAGAGCGGTCCTCCTCGGCGGCGACGTTTCCGAGCTCTTAAGGGTGTGTTTGCCCAGGCCTGTGCACGTGCCTTTGGGAGCCCACTGCCGTGAGGAAGGGACAAGCCCTGGGGCACGGACGTGAGGCTGAAGGGGCCTCGGGGGGCGCACGCATCCCGCGACCTGGGTGCCCGGAACCGGGGCGCGGGGCACACCGGGCTCGGTGGGAGAGACAGCCGCGCCTTTCGGCTCTTTGCCAACGCGGGCTCAGTAGAGGCGGCGTGAGGGGTCCCGGAAAACGAGGGGGTCTACCACGGACATTACGCACACTATTTTGACATCGCTTGTGGGACAGCGATGCCCATGTTATTCCTCCTCAATTTTTTAAGAAAAAAAAAATCAGACTAGATGTGTCCAAAAATACAGGGACCGTGTAACACGTCCTTTCGTCTCATGCAGATTATTCAAAGTGGCACTAGAAGAATGTCCACGCGGGAACACGAGTCACCCAACCAGAACTGTAGCTGTCCCTTCCGCTAGTGGCACACGCGTCTGTCCCTCTCACTGCACGAGCTGTGTGAAAAGGCCACCCCTGAACCCACCAAACGGCCAAGCACACTCAGTGATTTTCAACAGACTTTCAACTCTTAGGGCCCCTCAGGGCCAAGTTCATTAGCAAGAACTGTCAGCCCACATCCCGGCAGCTAACGTTCAATTCTGGTGTTGCATCACGTGTGCTATTGATTGCACTGATTCTCCGTCTTCTTAGGTTTATCTGTGGGTCCTCGTCAGCCCGGTCTCACCATCTTAGCTCCTATTTTTGGCTAAAGTGGCGCATCCTGTGCCGTGGATGAACGTCCTTTAAAATTACATTTCATAACTCAGTGATGCATCAAGCTCCCTTAAGTATCTACGAGCAAAACTATACAACGTGTCCCTGAATGGCTGTGTTACTTACCTTTTGTGAAGCCAAGAGAGAATGTGGCACCTGTCACGGCGGGCTCACCTTGTCGCCCGCATTTTCCGCTGTATCACACACAAATCCGCACACTCGAAGGGGAGGCGCCGTGGGGGCAAATGCAAGTGGCAGTCCCCAGCGGCACGTTCTGCTCCGTTGTGTGCTTGGTGGGCAGGTGTCATGATTAGACCTGACAGCTTGAGCTTGGAACAGTAAAGGCAGAGCCAAAGGCCGGGGGCTCAGTGAGGCGGAAAGGGGAAGGAGAACAGGGGGGGACGGGGACGGGACCCGCGCCAGGACCGCAGTCAGGGCTTGGGGGCCAGTCGGCCCGGCCACGTCCTCGGCCGTCCCTGGCCTCCCGTGCTAGAGGGGCCCAGGGACGGTGGTGCACACAGCGTGTGTCTCCGTTTCGGTTTTCATAATGATGCTCGAGACCACCAAGCGGGTGAGCTCTGGGACGCGAGACGCATGCCACGGAGACACTGGAATCCGAGGCTGCGCTGTCACCTGGCTCTCCTAGGACGCACATGTCGTTCCTGACGGAATACAGACACGGGAGGAAAAAGTTCGCAGCCAGAATACTCAGGGCCTGCTATTTTCCGAACTGACAGTGTTCCCGGAGTTGGGCTACATTCAGCCTCCAAGCTTACAAAAATTGAAATGGTCTCGTGAGGTGTGGCACAAGCCATGGAAAATCCACAAGAAATAACCCGTGTTCGTTGCCTGGTTAGCGCTTTCGTTCACCATAAATACATCATAAAATCACGTGTGTTATGTACCTGTCATTGTCAATCACTTGAAAACATACGGGTTTATCCCACAGGAGAAAACAATGCAACACATCAGCACAATCAATGTATTTTCATCGCCAAGTGTTGCGTCTGAAATCGGACTTGGCCTTGAACACGCCCATCTGTGGAACCACGTGCGCAGTATTTAAGCAGGCATTCATTAGTTTGCGGTGGTTACTTTGCAGCGCCCAGGTGGGCTGTGACAATGTCACGTCGGCAGCGGGGCGGAAACCTGCAGACACCGAAGGAAGCACGAAAAGCTCCTTCAGAAAGAGGCGTCTGTGGCACCAGCCTCTGCTGACTTGCGTGTCACCTGCACCCGAGGACAGTCACCCTCCTGATGGCAAATAACTACGTTCCATGAAATGGGTTAGATGGCTCCAACGCGAAGCACGCTTGCCCATTCCTGTCACCCTCACAGCACTGGCTGTAACATACGAGGACAATCAATTTCACGAACTCGTCCTAGAAAAAGTGCTGCACACGTCACTGCTGAGTGTCACTACGGTCACCTCCAAAGTCCTCCCCGTGGGAAGCCGTGCACCGACGCCAGCGCCCAGTCCACCCTTCAGAGCAGTTCTGGAACTCTTTTTCTGGAACGGCCGTCAGAGCTGTCGGCATGCCCCAAACCTGACGATTAAGTTTGCAAACTTGCCACCGCGCGCAGTAAGGTGTCATCACCTTGCCAAGGTTATGACATAACTAAGAAAGGTTATGTCGACCCCTCCCAGACTCTCGGGAAGCTGGCATTGTGCCACCAGTAACTGCTGGCCGTGTCCCCCTTTTATCTGTGGGGCACCTCACGAGACAGACATCTTGCCTCTGTGTCTCGGGGACCAGGTGACCGTGTGTGTTCTGTGAGTGGCTTCGTACATGTGTGTCCTTCTGCTGTCCAGACTGCGACACCTTCCTTTAATGCCTTTAGTGCTTAGGGCTGGGATGTCCCCCAGGTTTGGGCCACTTCTTGAACCCTAGCAGACCCGAAGCCCGAGGCCGGTGGTGCCGCTCCGCTAGTCGTGCGGGGAACTCTAAGCCCCGACCTGGACGCGACGGGGCCAGACTTCAGAATGTCGTCTTACACAGTGCCCTACCCCAGAAATCGGGTGTCCGTCAGTCACGGACCGCATGTGTCATCAGGAGGCCGAGACAGACATCACACCGTGTACGCCCACGGCTGTGGCGCCGAGGGTCACCCTAACAGAGTGTCGGAAGGCGCCAAGCACCGACAAATGCAGAGTGCCGTGAGCTGTGTACTCACTGACGTGCCAGAAGAAGAAAAGCCTGTCACACGTCTCCGTGGACTCCTTGTGTGAGATGCTGATTTCTGGGGGAAATCAGGGTCTGGGTTTGCAGCAACCGTCCACCCTGCACTGGCTTTGTACGGGCTGTTTCGAGCAGTAGGGGTTAACGGTGAGACAAGTGTCACAGCGGGACTCCCCGAGCCTGTCCCTCTGCCTTGCGGACGCCTTTCCTCCCGCCCCTCCGTCCTGCCAGCTGACGGACCGCAGGCCCTTCCGACCGGGGGTCGGCCTGCACCGGGCCCTGCCCTCACCGTGGCCGCTGCGGCCAGCTCCCCCTCACGCACCGAGAACGCGCCTGCAGGGTCATGCCCTCCTGTGTCCACACGACCTCGGCCTTCCGTCACTAGTTACTGCATCCCCTTCCACCTGTGGGCACAGGCACGGGTCCCTCCTAGAATGGCACCTGACACTGTCATCGCCTTCCCCGGGACCAAGAGAAACGCCCGACCCACGGACGTGGCTGCAGGTCCGCAGCTCGCCGCATGGCGGAGGGTCACACAGGACAGCCTGGCCCCACCTCGCTGCTGGCCACCTTCAGTCCTCCTAAAACTCTCAGGGCCACCCACAGTTGCTTCCCCACCGCGGGAGCAGCAAACCCCTGGGAGCCGTGACGCCACGTGACTCCACGGTAAGGTCGCAACGGGAGGACTCTCCCTGGAGTGAAGCGGAGGGACTGTGCAGCTGTTTTTCCTAGGACGGTCACTGCTCAGGAATCGGAGCTATCTGCAGAGAAGGAGTCCTGCTCAGCAAGTCACCAAATGTGCTCGGCAAGTTTACTCACCCCGATTGAAAGCAAAATTGTAAGTAAAGGTGAGAAGCTGTGACCCTCGGTGTCCAGTGTACATCCTCGTGAGAACGTTACGTGTCCTGAGCTCCCGACGGGCCAGTGCTCCTCACTAACTGCAAAAGGAGATTTGTGTGTGCAGTCGGACATCTTTTCATCATTGCAAACAGCTAAACTAGTGCCAGGGAGTAGCACGAGGGCAAAGGGACATGAGGCGAGCACAGTGCTGAGGGCAAACGGACACGAGGCGAGCACAGTGCTGTGGCCGGGCCGTCCCCCTGCAGCGTGCACGCGAGACTTTTGGCTTCGACCAGGACAGGCGGCGCCTCCGTCAGATCAAAGAGCTCGTGGGGTGTAGAGGGCTCAGAGCCGCCGTGGGCACTTCAGTAAATGTGTTTGGGGGTATACGTGTTCTTGGTGCATGTGTTTATCTAGTGTCTCAGACTTCTCTGTTTAATGGAAAACGGTCCCACGCTGCTTCTCCTTATCTTGTGGGGAGAGAGACGACGTGTGAGGCCCCCCTTGGACACAGCCACGCCTACGTGAGTGAGCCCCACCGGCACGGAGGTGCGCGGAGATCTTCCCTCCAACGCTGAAAATGATTCATCGAGGGTGCTGTTTCTTCAAGTTTCTGCACAAAGGAGTTAGCTAACCCACGTGACGGGTCTGATCGCGAGAGGCGAGTCCATGACCTCCTCTCAGCATTGTGCCCAGGCGATCCGACTTCTACGGACCGAACACCCAAGTGCGTGGCATTAACGAAAAGCAAAGGAAGAGCCAAGACGGTGCGTGTGGGATTGCATGCTCCAGTCTGAAACCTGCCAGCCGGCCTGGAGGAGGCTGGGGACGCGGTGACACCGGAGGGGAGGCGTCCGCGCTCCGCAGGAGGTGAGGCAGGGAAGGGCCGGGTGTTCCGGACAGACAGGAGAGGGCTGGTCTGACGCCCGGGGTTTCCTCCACCGGCACGTTCCTCTTCTCCAAGGACCCCCAGTAAAGTGAACCCTTCAGAGACAGAGTCTCCTAAGTGCGAATCAACCCTGAAGCAAAGCCATCACGTCACCTGTGCTGGGTCTCCCTTTCAGAATCCGGACCAGAATCGGGGAGAACCCCAGGTCCTGGAGGAAAGACCAGGGCAGGGGGGTGCTCACGGGCCCCATGTCATCCTTCATGTCCTCACCTGCAAAGGGGACAAGCCAGTGCCCTCCCCGTTGGACTGTGGCACAAACCATCAGGCAACGTTAGGACATGGTCTCCCTTCTCCTCCCTTTTAGTTGGTCACACTCAACCCAGTTTAAGCCAAATCAACAGACCTGCGGCTGCGGGACTAGAAAAACACCATTAAGGCACGCTAATGACCCGACAGCCATCGCGTAAGGGAGGCAGTTGGCTTAAGAACTTCACTTCCTGTTTATTTAAGCTTTAAATTTGTTTCCTTTTTCCATTTCTTATTTTCATATAAAATGTTATCATAAATCTCATAAACCCTAGTCTAATACCCTCGTCTCCTGGTTTCTACTCCTAACGTAATTCACCGACGGGACTATAGTGGCTGCCACCGCCCACCACCGAGCGGCTAGCCTCGGGCGCCATGCGGAAGCCACACGCCTTCCCTCACCATCTCGGTGACACGCGACAGACACGCCGACCTGCATCCGCAGAACGGGGGACACCTGCTGCCCTGACGAAGAGGGTGCAGCCAGGTGGAGGGTTTCCTCGGGGGCCCCTCCCTCCTCCACGCCGGGCCACGTCCCCTTGTCCCGGCTTTCTTTGGAGGGGGGCCCACCCCCTGGGTGGCCGTGCTGCTCGTCAGCCATTCCCGGCTGACACTGTCCCTCACAGCCAGGACATCTAGGGAGAAGTCATCTTCTTCTGGGAAGTTCTGGCCGGAGCCTTCGGAAGGTTGCACAGGGCCCACTTGGTTCTGTGATCGTCCCGGGACCGGTCACCACGGTCGCCAGGGGGACACAGGACTCCGACGAGCTAAGACGGCTAAGATGGCCACACCGCGTGGCTTGCTACCGAAAGGTGTGTTCGCTTACAAGGGACGTGATGGGAGAGAAGCCAGGGTCCGCTGACGGTCGGCCCACGAGTCCCTGAGCCGAGCTCGGCCACGCGTGCATCTCGGTGACGGGGCGCCGCATCTCCGGTGGCCTCCGCTCAGGACGCCAGGCTCTGCCACCCGGTGCCGTCCCCAGACTCACGGGTCCTTGCTGGTTCGGCCTGCGCCTCGGGTCAAGTGAACGGCCCGCCGGCGCTCCGGAGCCGACTCCGAGCACAGCTGCGCCCCTGAGGCCCCCGGAGGCCTGTCCCCCAGGCCGCCTCGTCCCATCGTCAGGCCTGGTCACGTTCCCAACACCGTGTGCACCAGTGTCCCTGGACAGACGGCCTTCAAAACGGTGGCTCTGGCCTCAGCTGCTCTGAGGTCCCCTGTCACTTGCAGTGACTAACGTGCCCCGCACACCCCAGCCCTGCTGACTGTTCCTGGGTGTCTGAACGGCCCCCCCGTTTTCTGACGACTGGGATCCATGTTCCTCAATGGGCCCCCGGACCACGGTCCATGGAGCAGGTACGAGGCGGACTCCGAAGGCACCGCTTCCCGGCCGGCGCGCCGTGTGATTAGGTGGCTCCTCGAAGACCCCTTCATTTTAGAAACCTGAGCATCATTCCGGGGGTCCCACTCCTCGGGGGTCGCTGTCAGACACAGGGAATGCACTGCCCGTCCACAGGCCGCGAGTGCTTTGGGACTGTGGTTTGGTTTCACGTACCGTGTCACTGTCACTGCACGGCCTTGACCTGCACGACGGTTCCGTTTGGCCTCTTCGCCCGGGCTGGACGCCCTCGAGAGGAGATGCCCCGGTTTCCGCGGTCTGCACCCCGCAGAGCCTGGGGACACGACACCACAGGAGCTCGGTGAGCGAGCATGTGGCTCCGAAATACGATTTAAGTAGAAACATTTGGCAGTTTTAAACATGAATGTCAACCCCGTCATCGGCATACCCTAACTCCAAAGTTGTCTTCTCGTTTAGTCCAAAGGGGACAGGTGGACGGGTCCACGTTTGTGGGACTGGCCAGAGCCCTCTCCGTGGCATCTGCTCTGAAGAAGGAGCAGGAGGAAAGGCGCGTCCGGGATGCACACAGGTGCAGGCGCGTCGCTGCAGGGCTGGGCACCTTGGGCTCCCCTCCCTTCGGATCCGCGCGTGGGCTCCACGCACCCCATCTTCCGTGCATCTGCCGTAGAGACGACTGCTGTGGGGGCGGGGAGGTGGGCGCGGGGCCGTCACGTGTGCGTAACGGGAGACAGGCTCGTCCCCGTTGTCCCCGGGCTGCAGCGGCTCTCCTGCCTTGCTTCTCCACAGGGCCGCCCAGCCCCCTCGAAAGACATTCTCCAGGACGTGGGACACCAGGGGCTGCGTACAATCGTGCCCCGACCAAAGGTCCACTGGTTCCACCCGCAGCGCGTGAAGCACACAGACACTGTGTCACCGCCTGCGTCACCGGGGAAAGGGGACGAGATGGGAGGCGGCGCCCCTGGGCGGGCACCCCCGCCAGAGAGAGCTTGGACTTGCTGTCCACTCGTCCACTGCCGTGGTGCCATCTGCCCTCCCGGGCTGGGCACTCCGATCTGCACTTTGTGGGCTGTCCAGAAAGTATCCAGCCACGTGTCCGTTCTCGGGTCGCCAGCAGCAGCTGGGTGTTTCCCGGCGGCCGTCGTCAGTCCCGGCCCCGCGACATAGCAGCCACACCGCCATCGACAGGCCAGGACCGCTCTGGGCCCCGCTCCCCTGGGGTCAGAGGCAGGTGACAACAGGACGCGCCGCAGCGTGGCTGTGAGGACCGGGTGCTCCGCGGGCACCCAGCAGCGCTGACACGGCACAGCAGCCACCGCTTCCGATCCTGGGGCCGCGGCTCCTCGGCAGGGGAGGTGACCAGTCCACTGCAGGAAGCACAGGGCCTCGGGGTGTCAGGGCGCCTCCGGGTGCCACCGGCCTCGACAGAGCCCCTCCCGCCCCTGGCACGGGGGCGATCTGCCCACCGAAGCGTCTATCCGCTCAGCGCCCCACACCTTCCCCACCATCAGCCCCGCAAAGTCACCACTGACACACTCGGCCTGGTGGTGACCTCGTCAGCCACCAGTCAGGAAGGCAAAACAGTCTTCGCTGAACGTGACCCCCTGTGAGATGAGGATAGACCGGGATATGTGACGAGGAAGCGTTTCCTCCGACCAAAACCAAACAGAAGGGAACACGTTGACCTTTCTCGTGACCTCGAGTTCCGGGGAACGGCAGGCACCGTCCCACCTGCCCCTCTTTACTGACCGACGCGCCTTCATGGCCGTTCGGTGAAGCCTGTCCGCCACGTCCTGTGAGTGCTGGTCCCCGTGCATGCTATCCAGCCCGGCCCCGCGAGCATCACCGATCACGCGTACCCGGGACGTCCCACTGGGCTGTGGCCCCCACGTGGACTGTTCCCGCTGCCCGCCGAGGCGGACCAGCGTGGGGACGGATGGCGGAGACGCTTCCGTCAGCTCCTCCCACTGCACCCGCGTGTCTGGTGACCCGATCGTGTGTGACGGCACCCCGCCACGAGGGCTGAAGTAGAACGCGGAGCCGTCTGCAGCCCCCCGGCGTCACATTCCCGCGTCCGCTGCAAACACGGCCCAGGAGGGGCTCGCTGGCGTCTCCGAATCACACGGTGTGACCGCGACATAAAAGAGCTCTTAAAAACTCTGATGTCTCGGTTGAAAGATGCTAAAAATAAAGTAAAACCCGGGCCCTTGCGGGGGAAAATTGGAAAATGCCGTCCAGCCAGCCAGGAAAAGCATTCTTGAAAGTAGCATTCCAGTCCCACAGCTTGTAAATGCATTTTTAAAAAATACGTGTTTCTCCTAAAAGTCCAGTGAAGGCAGTTGAAAAAATTAAGTCTCCGTCTCGCACGGCCGCCCAGGTCCCTCGCTCTGGCCCCCGCCTGCCCCGGTCACCACCGTCCGGCTTCCCGACCGAGTGACAGCGGCCAGAGGCCTGAACGCGGAGCGGGATCTGAGCTCAGCCTCTCAACGTCGGCTCGTTGTTGCCTTGCGGGACCGCAGTGCCGCGCTGACACCGTCGCCCCAACTTGGCTCCGGCGTGGCCGTTCATTTGGGGTTTGCTGTCTTAGGCGCGTCCTCTGTGCGCAGGCGCGTCCTCTGTGCGCAGGCGCGTCCTCTGTGCGCAGACGCAGGGCTGGCGCTCGCCAAGCAGAGGGGAATTCTTCTCCTTTCTAAACCCGCGCGCCCGGTGCTGCACCGCGGCTCGGAATTGCGTCCTGAGACCCTCCCAACGTCGTTGCAACCCGCGGGCTGCTAGCGGAGGAAAGGGTTTCCGCCCGCATGCAGGGGTGCCCACGGTCACTCCAGCTCAGCCCGAGGCCTGCACGCAGCGCTGAGGAGCGACGGCCACCCTGTCCGCTCGGTACGGGCCCTCTGGAAGGTGATGGACACTAAGCAACTTCACCCGGCAGGGCCGCCTGCTTGCTCGGGGCCACCCTTCACAGCAAGCGAGTCCGACCTGCGGCCCGCACGCAGCCCCATGCAAATTCGTAAACCTCCTTAAAACGTGAGGAACGGGGTGCACGAGCTTCTCCCTCAGCCCGTCGTCGGGCGTGAGTGTGAGTGTGAGTGTGCTGTACGTGGCCGAGGCCCTTCTTCCCCCAGGGCAGCCCTGACTTAGAAGCAAACGAGAGCGGAGGAGAGAGCTTTCCCCCTCCGAGCGTTTCCTGCGGTTCGGCCTTTGGTCTTGCAGAAGGACATCTAAGCTCCTCCCCGCCCGCCACTGTCTCCTTCCCTCCGCGGGAGACGTTTCGCACCAACTTTCCTACAAAACACGGAGAGCGACAACCAAGGGGCTGTAGTTGATTAGGCTGGGAGACACCTTACACAGATGATGCTTCTAACTCGCCGATGAAACTTGTTTTCTGATGACTTTGAACACGACTCCTAACACCTTCTCGAACCACGTCAGCACCTAAAAGTACACCAAACGCACCTGCCACTCGTAGGAGGTCATGGCTTCTTTCCTGAAAGCCTCTAGGAAAGCACACCTGAGAGGCACGGGCCTGCAGGGATGAGACGTCCGTTCTGCCTGTTTCACCTCCGGTGCCCTAGAAAGTCAGTCTCGGTGGGTGTCAGACTTCTGGTCCCCACCCCCAGCCGTCTAAGCAAGGGGGGATGGGACACGTGACCGACAACGTGTAGCCCCCGCGGCTCCTTACCTGACACCTTATTCCACCGTAATGACAACGTTCTGCGTACGCTTGTGCGCTTAAAGGTGTGCAGTTCTTAGCGACGTGCACCTGCCCTCGTCCTGACAGGCAGCAGGTCTGTATGTCCTCAGCGCGTCCTAGACGACGGAGCAGTCACTGTCGCCATCCTTAATTGATGTCACTTTCGTCCAAACAGTGGGAAGCTGGGAGCTTAGGAAGCTGCTTCTCACTTGGTGCTGAGAACTTCTTCTCTGAGCTTCTCTGAGCGTGACTGTTCCATCCTGCACAGCCAACGTGATAGAGTGTCCACCTTAAAACCGGAACGTACGTCGGCCCTGCTGACCGTCCCGCAGCCGTGACACCTATGCAGTGTGGAGCGAGGGTCCTTTCGGTCCCCGGGTGCCCTGGCGCCGTTCTGCGGGCTCGGGGGAGACGCCCCGCCGAGGGGCACACGTGGCAGTCCCGCGGACGCTGTGTGCCGCACGCCACCCACCCTGTCACAGGCTGTGGGCTTGCATGTCGTGGACCCGGCAGTCAGGTCACCAGCGAGGGTCAGCGGGGGCCTACAGAGCGCCGACCGGCCGGGAGAGGCCGCCGGCTGTCCAGACTGGGCCTGTCTCACCAGGGACGGAAGAGACTTACAGAGCGACGGCCCGTGTGACCCAGGTTAGGTGCCGACGTCCACGGAACAGAGGGGGGTGTGCGCACAGATCATTGGCTGAGAGCAGGCAGCTCGTCCCCTTTCGTGTGTGTCGGGAAGGTGGCAGAGGAAGGGGCGGTGACACACACAGGCAGGCGCGAGCGTGGTGACGTTTTCCACAGAGACGAGCGGGGAGCAGCTTCCCGAGGGCGGCCTGCGCGGACACCCTGGTGCATTTCCCAGATGTTTCCCATGTCTAGACAGTCGGTGGACAGAGATGGATGTCTTTGGCCTTACTTCACGTTCCAAACATCCCCTCCTTCCTCCGTGTCCGCCTGGCTGTCCGGAGGGGACCCCGGGGCCGCGTTCAGAGTGTGACTCAGACACGAGCGGGCCGACGCACAGCTGAGGGCTCCCTTGGTATCGTAACTTCTCTAAAAGGAAAAACAATAGAAACTGAACAGGAAAACACCGTGGATCCGATCCTGCTGCCGGAGCAGAAAGCCTCCTGAGTGTTTCTACCACTCAGCCTTGTCTGGGTGGTGCTGTGACATGAGGACAGCGTGACTTTCTGTGGCTTGGCCCTCGCCTCAGTGCAGTTGAGTTCCAGGCTGAACAGAGCCCTTGGGGACCCAGTGCGTCCAGCCTCCAGCTGCAGGAGCCACAGGACAGCCGGTGTGGGCGTCGCAGCGAGCAGAGGACCTCAGCCCCGGCCAGCAAGCACTCCGCAGCCATCCCGACAACGTGAGCCTGTCGCGGCCCAGCCAGAGAGGGCACAGGTGGGCGCCGAGGTGCAGACCCACCCCGGGCGTCAGGGAGGGGATAGGATGTCCATGGTCATCTATGATACAACCGCTGGATTGCTCTCAGCTGAAACATGTGGAAGATCTCTGAGGACAGGCAGGGCTGACTGAGCTCTGCGGCACGCCTGCCAGCCCAGCAGGAGGAGGTTCTAGCAGCTGCCGCATCTGCTCTCCTTCGGGAGCTTTGAGCTACTTTCTCAGCTTGTGCTCGGGTGGGGGTGTCAGGGCATCAGCACATCTGATGGCACAGACTCTGGGGGGATCGCATCCTGCAAAAATGCCCCCTTCCTCTGCAAGGCCCACCGCTCAGCACTTGGAAAGACCCACGTGGAGCACAGTTAAGGTCAGCAGGTTACACAATGGCTTTCTCGCACCTAAGATGCTGCAGGCAACACGGCTCCCGAGTCAAAACTCTTGAATACATGGGTCAAGTGTTTATTAAATGAAACCCAATCGATGACTGAGAGGCACCATCTTAATGTTTAAATTTGGCGTTTGCATAGATACGGTCAACGTGAACCACTAATTGTCACACAAACAGTCACACATAAACAAACAGTGATACGACCTTTCTGACCTCAAACACCTATGAGATTGCAGCATCGTGGGTCTGTGTGGCCAGTGAGGACATGAACTCAGCAGTGCTCCCCCTAATCGAGGGGCCCCTGACCCCGTGAGCTCGGGGCTAGAGCAGGATTCCTTGACCCCCCACTAGAAATACTCTTCCGGGCCGATTTTGGTTAGCAGCATCTCTGGCATTCACCCACTAACTGCCAGTGACACTCACCCCCAGGACACTCGGGGGAACAATGAAATATCTGCAGAAGGTGCCTGATGTCCCCACAGGGAAGCCTCAGCCCCCACCCGAGAAACGCTGGACTCGAGAAAGGATTTTCTGTGTATGTTTTTAAATGATAACTTTTACCCCCTCCTTGACCTCCCTCCCAAGTTACAATTCAGGACAGCGTCATCCAACCTGGGTCCCCAATGTCCTGGGCTATGGTAGTATGTAATAAAGTTTTTTTATTGCTAGACTTATTGGGGTGACACTGGTTAACATAATTACAGAGGTCCCAGGTGTACAGTTCTGCAGCGCATCGTCTGTGTGGCATTGTGTGCTCACCACCCAGAGTCAGTTCTCTCTCCGTCACCATGGACTTGAGTCCCTGTCCCTTCTGCCCCACCCGCCTCCCCCCTTGCCCTCAGGTCACCACTAAACCAGTGACTGTGTCCTGGAGTTTTTGTTTGTTGGTTGCTTTCAGTTTTATGTTCCACACGAGTGAAGTCACATGGTTCTTGGTTTAGGGCTGAAGGACAGTTAAGCTTTTCTTCCATTTCTTCATTTATGTCCTAAATATTTAATGATAATTGTAATGCTTTCTAAATTTTCTTTTGATTTACTGTCTTCTAAGTCCTCTAAGAACAAAAGTCCTGACATCCCTTAGGTTTCACCCGAGCTGGCTCCGAATCAGTCTGGAGCGTTTACTTCGAGGCTGACTCACGGCCCGCGCAGTGTGGTGTGTCCTGTGAAGCAGCGTCCCTGCGCTTCTTCCGCGGCGTTGAGATCGCTGATGGCCTTGTGGAGGTGACGTCGCAGTCCTACCTCCGTCTGCTTCCGGTCGTCAGCACGGCCGGCGCACGGTATTACTAAGGTCCCTGGGAAACCAACACGGAAACACTCGGCTTCTTCCGGTGAGTCCAACGGCCCTCCTTCATCACCATGTAACCGGGCAGGATTCACCGCCCCCTACGGCCCGGCCTGCTGCCGCCCTGGGCCCCTGAGAAGGTCAGAGTCACGTCGCGATGACCAGGACTGTTGCTGCAGAAATCCCTGAGGACCTCAGCCGTCAGCTCCGACGTTGGGGGGTGTGAGCCAGCTGCCTCCTGCTGTGTAGGGACAGTGGACGAGCCAGCTGACCCGTGGTGGCCCCTGCTGGGGTCCTGCTGGGGTCCTGCTGGGCGCTGTCGGCAGCCGCCCGGGCTGGGCCCCGTGTCTGTCCTTCAGGGCTCACAGCCCGTCTCATGTCGTCCCTCCTGTCACTTCTTAACGGAACCCCCACACGCCCAAATACTTCAGATCCAAGGATTATTTTTAAGATCCAGGTGAACCCAAGGAAGCTTCTGGGTAACACGTCCTGAAACTACTCCAGAAAGGCACACGGCCTCACTCGCCAGCGTTCACTCAGCTGTTGTAAGACGTCGTTTCCGGAGGGCAGGGCCCTGGGAGCTCACGGGTGCACGATGAACAGACACACACAACCACTGCTAATTGACCTGAGCTTGATTCCGCGCCTGTTAGAATTCTGGGAGCGCACAATGGAGCACGGAAAGCTATGGCGGTGACATCATTCTAGAAACTTCGAGCGATTGCTCGCATCAGGAATGGCGTGCTGTTACACGTGACAGCTTTGTCCCAAGCTCGGCCGGACGGCCAGCTCGTCAACTGCTGGTGGAAAGTGGGTGCACGGGCCGCCCCCGGGCGCGCCCCCTGCAGAGGCCCGGGCGCCGCTCCACCGCTCCTGCTCCGGGAACTCCCTGCCCCGCTCCTGCTCCGGCTTGGACCCCGCTGCCTCGGGCCTGTGGTTCTCTCTCTCTCTCTCTCTCTCTCTCTCTCTCTCGGAGTAATTTCCAGCTTGAGGGAAGACAGTTTCCGGAGTTCCACGAGAACCGCTGCTCGGCAGGTCCGTCTTCGGAGAGCCGGTGCGTCTGGGCACGTCTCTGTTAGGCTCGCGCCTGACTGACGGCGCGCATTTCCCCAGCGTTGTCCAGGCCCTGTGCCACTGAGAAAGCCCGTGCTGTTCTGGGAACCTCACCTCCTTCGTGTCACCTGCTTTGTCACCTGCAGAAACGTTCAAGCTCTCCAGGCTGCACGCCTAGCTCAGCCCTCGGGGAGCCCCCTTCCGTCCGCACTCACCGTGGGGCAAGTCGCACGAACATCTGCGTCTGCCTTGTGGACATGGGTCACACACCGAGACCTGCCTGCAAGGAGGAAGTGGAGGTCTGTGCCGTGAGAGTGAGATGGTCATTCCTGCTTTCATGTTGAACAGAAGCGTTCCCAGGACTTGTGGCCGCCAGCGAAAGGAACTTGCAGCCCCTCCGATGGCGTCCCCTCCAACATCGCGCCCGCCTGGGCCTGCCCTTAGCTTTGACGTCCGCGCTCGAGTGCGAGCTACACCTGGAGCTGTTGGACCGGAGGAGCTTCGTTCAGTGACTCGGGACTCAGTGCCGCCGAGCCCCCGCGTCAGAAAGGGTCTCTTCGGACTGCGGCTTTCTTCCTCACCGGCTCCTGTCTACTCGTTTTTAGTCCCAGCGGAAATATCACCTCTCCCGTGAGGCTCTCCTTCATTGTCACACACAGACTGTGTATGACCGTAAGTCCCAGGCACCTGACACCCCCCCTCCCTGAATGGGCTGCACCTCATTTTATTCCTGCAAGGTATGTCCCTGTGCGTCAGTTCGACACTCCCAGTGTCGTGTCATCGTTGCCATACGCGTCGCTCTTCACCCTGCCTTTAAGCACAGAAGCCTGTGTCTGCTGAAGCCCCTGCTCTAACTTACGCTCAGTCATCTTTTGTCAAACACTGACGCAAGGTGATGGCCTGCGTGTTCTGTCTGTTGTCTTGCAGCTGAAAGCAGAGTTACACACCGTTTAGCCCCAAACCCTCACTGCTCCCGCCCACGACACCCCCGCCTCAGCCCCCCAGGTTCTCAGAGCAGAGTCTGCGTGCAGACAGCGGAGTCGGAGCCGCACAGACGTGAGCTGGGGGCCCCGTGCGGCCGCCTGGGCCAGGCAGAACCTGGGGTGCACTACCACCTCTCCAGGCCTCAGTTTCCTCATGTGCAAAACTGGGGCCCAAAGAGGACGTGTGGCCCAAGGTTGCTGTGATTGTGTAGCTGACACCCTACACACGGCCTCTGTCACCTGGCTGCTCCCATCCCGGCAGTGTGACCAGAGACACACCTTTTAGTAAACCCCATGCTCCCTTCAACTTCCCGGGTCTGTGACGGAGCTGCCGCTGCCCCTCACCCCGACGCGTGGGGTGCCTGGGACAGTCAGTGAGACCCCTTCCTGTCGCAGTCGGCCTCGTAGCCTGGAATTGGCCCGTAGGTGGTGAGAACACACAGCCCGCCTGCTGTGGGAAGACACCACCTCCGATTAAAAAATCGTAACGGCTGTCCTTTGGTTTCACAACTCTTTACGAACGAAGCTACTAAAGACTGGCTGTAGGAATTTTAAGTAGGAATACAAAAGCCAATAGTCGATTTCATAGGAAGTTTAATCACACTTAACATGGTAGTAAATGTAAAAAAGAAAAAATCCCTCAAGCATAGCAACCAGCAAAACAATGAGATCCGTCTGCATCAGCCTTTGAGCACAGCCCCACCATATGGCTTCGTGAGAACTTACAGTTTACGGTCAAGCGGGGAAACGAATCTTCCCAGATACTCAAAAATACTTACTCCATGATGAATTAAATGTCTCATGGCCAAAAGAAAGTTATGTTAAAGTGATAAGAAACACTCAACTTTCTGTAAATGTGCATCCTTTCATCTTGTTTTAAATGGAAGAGGTATAAATTTATGAGGTGCAAGAATATAGTGCTTTTCCCCCGGGAGCGCACATGTGAAGGTGAAGTATGAATTTTAAAGCTAAACTTTTGCAGAACACTTTGCAATGTTGGATTCGAGCTCATGGTCTGTTTGTTTGTTTTTTTATTTTATCTGACATCTATTTTATGCAATAATCCTGCATCTCCATGCACATGACATCATGTCAAACTACAGGAAGATATAAAAACCGCCGTCGCCTTCTAACTCTAAGAAGCCTTTAGCAAGTGAACAAACTTTTTCCTCAGTTTCACATTTTGCGCGTCTCCCACACTTGGGTCAGTTCCTTTGAGTTGGAGCATACAATGTAACTTTAAAGTAAATGCCACAAAACCATTGTTGTGACCAGTGAAATCTGAGGCTGATCAGTTGCGTCAAAAGGAGAGGGTGTGGGAGGAACTCGGGGTCCCACAGGGAGGAGGATGTGAACAGCTGCTGCCCCAGCTCGGGGCACCAGTGCCTGTGTTGCAGCTGTGGGGCCTACTTGTCTCTGGGTCACTTAGATCTCAACTGCAGTTGACTTGCTTCAACTCAGGTGCCTGCCCCGGAGCTGATGGACTGCACCCAGAAAGAGCTGGAGGCACCTGTGCTCATAAACACCTGAGAAGGCAGTCACCAGAAAGCGTGCAGTGTCTGCGACCCCTAGGTGTTGTTAATTTGGCCAAAGAAAACCATGGGGGAGGGGGAGGGGGTGAGAGAGAAGGGACTCGGATACACAGTGGTGGAAGGAGGACGGACTCTGGGTGGTGACCACGTAACACAACACCCGGACGATGCACTGGAGAATCGTACACCTGGAACCTCTGTAATTATGTTAGCCAATGTCACCCCAATAAACTTAACAATAAATGTGTTAAGAATAGAGAACGTGAGAAATATTCATGTGTGTGTGAGCACACACGCACACAAAGAACAGTGAAAGAACAGATGAAATGAAACAGATTGAAAGCTATGACTTGCACACAGGAGACTCCCATAACACACGAAATATTGCCGAAACCACGAAAAGGGAGGTTGAGGGAGACAGATCTCCCCCACACACATTTGTACACCATTGTGACCATGTTGCTTAGCAAAAACTTCTGGGGCGCTGAACAAAGTGGATTATACCGCATTTCAAACCTGAATACCGACACACTGGAGCCTTAGAAATAATCCACCGCGAAGGCACCCAGGGCCCTGCCCACGGAAACGACACGGTTTTGAGCAGAGTGCACCAGCACTCCCGGACACGGAGGCTGGCGTGGGCGGTCGGGCGTGGCGCGTCTCGGCGCTCCGCGGGCCGTGCTGCGTGCCGCACGTCACACGCTGCGGGCACCCCCGCTGCTGCCTTCACACCCTCTCTGGACAAGTCTGCACTCCAGACGGAATCGGATTTTCACGTTTTGTGAATTTCGTCACAGCTAAATATGTACGCTTAGCCTCACCCTAATTTCGCACATTGGAATTAATTTGGTAAAGAAATGGGAGATAAAATGATTAAGAAATTAATAAAAATGGACACATTACTGCCTAGAGGTAACAGTGATTCATTTTCAAAATAATAATCTCTTAATTTCCTCTATCTATTCCTATCCACGTAAGTGTATAGGCATTTGGTGATATATCCATCAACCATTATGTTAATGATAGAAAACTTATTTGATCACATACCAATCATTTATACATTTATCATCAATATGTAAGTGTCTATATATTTCTGTTTTATATATAAAGTTGCTACACACACACACACACACACACACACACACACACATGGTCTGTCCAGAAAGTATCCACCCACGTAACATGAAACCCGGAGGCGTTAGCCTGTCTTGTTACACTAACAACGGCTGGAATTTCCTCCGGACAGCCCTCGTGTTGTAATGTAAACGGGTCTGATGGCTTCAGTAAAAAATACTCGGGGGCTTACAGTTCTGGATGAATTACTTTATGGAAAGGAATGAGAGAATAAACCAAATGCTGTAACATAGCAAACAGCCCGCAAGGTTGAGGCTAACACTGTGAAGGGACCACGTGCCCATCCTCAGAAACGGGCACGTGAGCACGCTCGCAAATGCAGCCAACCCTCCGGCTCGACATCGGACAGAAGCTAAACTCTGAGTGTCACCGGAAAACGAGCCCGGTCCGCGCCTTCACCAAAGCCAGAGCTCCGCCCAGAGGCAATGGGGCCCTCGGAAGCAGCCTGACCAAAGCCAAAGGTAAAGACGACGCAGACAAGCCACAGCGTGGGAGCCCAGGGTTTCCGGACCGCGGGCCTGCTCCTGCACAGGTGAGTTCTCCTGCCTCCCGGGCGGGCCGTGGGCTTGGCGCCTGCAGGTTGGCCCCTCCGGTCTCGGTGCTATTTCGGAGTTCAGAGAGTCCCGTGCAAGACGGAAACACATCGTTCTGCTGGAATAAAAAAATCAACATTCCTTCAAGATGTCTCCTATCGATGACCACTCAAGTGTTGGTGACAAAGAGAAACAATTTCCCATTCAAGACGGCTGCAATCCGGTCGGGTCTAGTGAATTCATCTCGTCGGGGTGACCCCCCAAAGGCCTCTGGCGCAGCGTGCGGCCCCCCTCCGTCAGCCTCCACCCCTCAAAGCGGAAGGGGCCACAGACGACGCCAGACAATGCACAACGGAGCGCGTGGGGAGCAGAAACAAGTGGCTGTTGTGACGCGGCGGGCGGGAGCGCCCCGTCCAGGCTCAGGGTCGAGGACAGAGGCAGGCAGCGGCGGAAGGCAACAAGAGGGCATTGTCCCCTCGGAAAACGGCCCTCTGTTCACGAGGGGAGGAAATCAGAAGCGTGGTGGGCACCGCTCTGATTTCCCATAACACAAATCTTGTAAAACCAGGAGTAGCCGCCGGACGTGGCGGTGGGCACCGCAGACGAGTCTGGGTGGACGAAGCCTCGTCACGGTCAGCCGTTAACGAGACCCCACAGGGTCTTCACCGTCGGTGCACGTGGGCTTCCTGCCACTTACCCTCTCGTTCGGGAGCTGCTCTGTGCAAGCGTCCTCCACATGGAAGGCAGCGGAGCGCTGCGGGCAGCGCTGGTTAAGGCCGTTAAAAAACTAAACGAATGAAAGCATCCGGAGGCCTGGTTTTTCCGGGGATGAAGCCCTGGGTTGGCATCAGAGACACGGGTGTTTTCATCCATGCGGGGGGTGGGCATGGGAGGGGCCTGCAGGGGAGCGGGGTGGGGGAGGGGTGTGCCGAGCCGAGGTGAGACGAGACCGCGTGTCCCTGCGCATCCCTGACCTACATAAACTTCCTGTTGGGGACTGAATGGGGACACGTACCTACTTGTTCCGACAGCTGCACAAAAGAGCATGTGTTCTGTGCTGAAGGTGAGGGCGTGTGTGCACAGGACTAAATATAGGGACACTCGTGCCGCGGGAGAAATCACACATATTTATTCGGTCACGTCCGCGTTAAAGGCGAAGGGCCTAAGTCAATGACAACATTTGCTATGCGCGACCTTAACGTGCCTAAAAATACTTCTGCTATCACACACCCCATTCATCCCTTCTTGGAAGCAGGTGGGAGAACAGTTCATTTCCCCCCACGCTATAGCAGGACTAATTTGGAAAAACTATGAGCCAAAAGAATCTCCAAAAAAAAGAGAAAACTCCGGGAAACACAAAAGGCGTATTTTTCGCCAGCTCTGCCATTTCCGTGCTGCATTCAGAGGAAGGTGTGATCTGCTCTGAGAACTTAATGATATGCCAGCAGCGTCCCCCACGGGCAGCCAAAAATAGGTGTTTCAACCTGGTTCCGGTGGCTCACCTGGACGAGAAAATTGCTCCCCCGACCCGGGATGGCGGTGGGAGAAGAACGTGCCAGAACTGAGTCACAGGGGAGGGGCCTCGAGCCTTCCGGCCGCCCCCCATGTGCTCTTGTTGAGTGAGCACATGCCGCCCCACGGCAAGGTCAGCGCCGCGGTGACCGAAAGTCTCTCTTCCCTCCGCACAAGTAACAACGAAACGCAGCAAACCAACGAGACAGAGCTGTGCCCTTACACGCGTGCAGGGTCGTACGAGCCACTGTGATCCCCCATGTCAGCACCTCTGATTCGCTCCACGAGGAGTCACGGGGTATGATGGCCATCGGGACGGCAGCTCGGCACCCGCAGACCACGGACAGCCCATCGGAAAGCTGCCCAGTGAGGCAGCTGTGGAGGGAGAGGTGGGCACAACCGGTCCACAAATGCCGGTCACAGCTGCAGGAGACACAGGGACAGAGAGGGAAATTACAGTGAGAGGGAGCGGGTGTGTGGCGGGCGGCGTGGAGGCCTCGGATCGGTCAGCGCGATCTCTAGGAAACAAAGGATCGAGTGACGGTCACAGGGAGTGGGGGCCACGGAGGGCTTTGGGCACAGAAGGTCGCGTATAGCTCTGTCAGTGACGAGATCCTTCCACACGTCCAGGTATACACTAGGGACGACGGTGCAAGTCACGGAGGAGACGCCACGCGGCCGGGCCACCTCCCACGGAGGCTGGAGGACAACCTGCCGGTGGGCGCGAGTCGGGCGTGAGGGGAGGCGAGGCGTCCGGGAAGCATCGGGGCCCAGGTGTGCTTTTGGGCACAGGAAAGGTCAGGGGGGAGCACGCGGGCGCCTCCTGGATCTGCAACAGGGGTGCAGGGCGGGCGGCGAGCTGCACCAGCACGGGGCGCAGGGACGCGTCTGAGCTGCAGACACACACATTCGGGGCGCACCAGCTTCCAGAAGACACGTGTAGTAGACGGGACAAGGGGACACCTCCCGGGGGATGAGGGGGAGGCGCCAGCCCTGGGCGGTGCACAGCTCCGGAGGAACCAGCCCGGGAACCAAGAGGAGCCCCCCGAGGGAGAGGGGGGGTGGGAGAGGGGCGAAAGGGAAGCACCCACGTCCTCACCGAACGCCCCTGGGAGTTGACCATTTACGGGGTGACATCAGCCATTAAATTAATCGAGCCGACAAACACGCCGCTTCCCTACGCCCGTGTGCACGAGGAAAAGCAACTTAGAGAACCTACAAGTGTAGACGGACCAGCAGCTCCCCCCCACCCCAAGCTCCGTCCCTGCCACCCCCGGCCGCGTGGGCGCCCAAGGCCACGTGGTGCCACGAGCAACTTGAAATGATCGCTCCCTTCGCTGCGAAGACACAGCTGGGTGTCACCTCACCCGGGCCGTTAGCTTTTGCCCCGTCAGCTTCTCAGCAGCGTTCAAGTGGGAAAGCGTGCATCGTTACATCACACACGACGGCCGCCGTAACGTCACACACGACGACCACGGTTCTGTCACACACGACGGCCGCCGTAACATCACACACGACGACCACGGTTCTGTCACACACGACGGCCGCCGTAATGTCACACACGACGACTACGGTTCTGTCACACACGACGACCACGGTTCTGTCACACACGACGACCACCGTTCTGTCACACACGAAGACCGCCCTTACTGGTGGAAACCCCGACTGCACGCACGCTGCGCTGCAGGCCACGACCTGAGTGTGACGTCACCCCCGAGGACGGAAAGAGAATAAGGCACCCTGCACCCCCTGGGCCGACCAAGCAGATGCACACGTGGCTCAGCCCGTGCCTTTTCCGCACTGTGACGGCACAAGTGGTGTGTGTTCACTCCTGTGACATGAAACACAGAGTCAGGGAGGGGGAACCAGCCCGACAAACCTGCTTCTGACGCTACGTGGCTTCTGAACCCCATGGCTTCGGGCCACCGCATCTTTCCGTGTAGAAGACGCCCCCATGTGTGAGACGTGTATGAGACGACCCCCCGGTCTTTGGTCTCACCGTGTCAGAGGAAAGTGTCATCTTACACGGGGAAAACTACGGTATGTGTTAGGACAGTCACCCGTAGAGTGTCTTTTCCCCCACGTCAGTGGAAAACTGTAAAGAATAGGATTTCAAGTACATAAAAATTCTAGACATTCCTTTACAGGTACAGAAACTGTCATTATGTCGTTTTATTTTCATCCAAAAGACATTCTGGCGGGTCCCCTGTTGGACGGGAAACCCGGGCTGCGCCATACGGTTTTCCGACCGTCTTGTGCAGAACCTCACTTGACATCCCACCCAGGAGCACAACCAGCAAAACGCGTACGATGTGGCAGATGGAAATCCACTTTCCCTGGCGGGCTGCTTCAAGGTCAGCAGTTGCGCGAGCTCGGAGCTGGCTGAGTCGCACCGCTGTGCCCCGGAACTGGGCACAGGGTTCCCGTCTGGCCTCAATCAGCCGGCTCCTCCACAGTCCGATGAGGGCGTTTCGTGCCTCCCCTGACCCTAGGGTTTCCCGTTCCCTCCCATTTTAAACCAACCCTCATCGGCGGCAGGAGACAAAGTCGCTGGGGCTAATGCGACGCTCTTTCAGGGTCCGGCACGCTTAACACAGGCGCCCTGCGGTGGAGGGAAGCCCGCGTGTCCCCGAGGACGGACCTCCGCCAAGGGGGCGCGTGCAGCAGCTCTCGGCAGGTCCCAGGGTCGGCGTGTTTCTGCGCCTCACGGCTGCCTTTCTTTTAAGCTCGACCACTTGTTGTCACCAGGGACCAGTGTCATGAAAGACCATTTTCCCATGGACCGAGGGGAGGCCTGGGGGGATGATTCAGGCGTAGCATTGTCACGGCACAGGACACGACGATACTGGCCCACTGCAAACGGTACGGGTGGTCGGCCTGCCGACACCGGTGAGACCAGGCTGACCGGATGTCCCCTTAGAAACAGGACAGTCCCGTGGCTTTGTGTCCTGTTTAAAATGGCACGTCTGGCCAGCCTCCTTCGGACACTTGGGCCGGGTATAATATTAAGGCTCATTTCTTGTGTAAACAAACGTGTGATTCTGTTCACTGTTGAGCTGGGGTGATGGGAGGACAGGAGCCCCTCTTTACTTTTATTTACTTTTTTATTATAAAA
Organism: Lyroderma lyra; assembly: GCA_004026885.1. NCBI lineage: Eukaryota > Metazoa > Chordata > Mammalia > Chiroptera > Megadermatidae > Lyroderma > Lyroderma lyra. Next base: position 28,502 of record PVJL010006100.1, read on the forward strand.
AGAAAAGTGACAGATATAAAGACCAAAACCTGAGATACTTCGAATGGTGGAACAAAACAGCTGTAGAACCTGAGACCACCCACTTCCAGGACGCTCGCCGGACAGGTAACGCCCGGTGTGCTCTGAGGCGGTGGGTCCGGCGTCCGTGCGTGAAACGCGGGCACCCACGCCCTGTGCCAGCGTGTTTGCGTGCTACTGAGAACAGTATTAAATTCATATTTAAACACGGTGCTACAATAAAGTACACTTTTACAGTTTTAAGAGCAGACTACAATATGAATATTTAAGATGAACGGCATATTTCCTTTTAAAACGGTAGTGCTCTTTAAAATGGTTCGTTGGTTATTCTATACATCTAGCTCATTCAAAAGAATAATTAAGTTTTTTCCAGATCATATAAGAATGGGGAAAAGGAGCAAAAAAGAAATCTGGGGGGAAATGAGTGGTTCAGGGACGTGCGCTGCCGACACACGTCACAGACGTCGCACTGGCGTGGGCTTCAGCTGACAGCGCCTCACACGCGCTTGGCCGTGACCTACCGCCTTTCACGGGTAGTGCGGTCATCAAAACCACCCGAAACGTCAGTGTCCGTTAATCTAAGTCCGGCCGTGCCGTTTCTCGTGAGACATTCAGAAAGGAGGCAACACAGGAAAAAGGTGCTACGTCTGACTCGCCCCGAAGCTGTACTGTAGCGTGGCTGAGAGCACGCTCTCCTGCACGGTATCTTCAGGCAAACGTGCCCGCAAACGAACCTCTTCCCTTCGGTTCGGTCCTGATTTTCCACGGGTGACAATGACTCATTGCTCATAACTAGCGGCAAAACCCAGCGACCTCTCTCAGTAGGGGAAGTCTCTGTCCGAAAGGTTCCACTTCTAACTTACACACCACGCAGTGTGGTGGAATGGCCATCATCCACCTCTTGTTTCCGTAAACCTCGCCAGTCACCATCCGGTCCGTGACCTTCTCGAGGATCGTCACTCAGAATCCCGTGGCGCACTCATCCCCACTCATCACCACCCTCTGCCCACGTTTAAGGAAGCTCAAGGGTTGCTCTGGGATTCTGTTTTCATAACGAATGTCAGGGCCGTCCCGAAAGTATCCAGCCCTGGAACGGTCCTCGTTACGTGGACGGTGGCTGGGTTTTTTTCTGGACGGCCCTCACACTTCTGCTGGAGACGCATTTTAAACTTCAGTAAGTTACTGAAGGAAATTCTGTTTGCGTAAGCTAAGCGAACCGGCCTCTTGGCCTTTCTGGACAGAGCATGCTAAAGGTTTAACGTAAACACGAGTCGGCTGTGTGTGGCCCCACGGAAGCAGGACCAGTGAGATCGTGTCTGTGCTCGCCCACCCGGGACCCCAGCTGCACCCCAACTGCACCCCTCCATGAGTGCAAAACATCATCTCATTAATGCAAATGCCTTAAACTAGTTGCTTTATTGCAAATCATAAAAGCAGATGAGGAAGAAGATGAAACCACACGGACATGACCCGAAATACCTGAGATGTTTTCGCGAGGTGGGGAGCCAAGGCTCGCTTCTCTCACGAAGGGGTGATTAGAGTAACAACCCTCCGGCCCCTGGTCTGCCATTAGTAGCTCGGTATCTTTCTCTGTCCCCTCAGTCCTTACCCAACCCCCTGAGCTTCTCCATCACTGCACCAGTAACATGCTCCCTGCCCAGGCTTCAGAGTGATATTGACGTTGGTAGATAAAAGTCTTCGTGCCCTGTCTGGGCGATGACTGTCACCGCAACCCTGACGCGGTGACGTGAGCACGTGGTCAATGTCCTGAAACAAAAACGCTATTTTTTTCGGAGGAGGCCACCACACTATAAGCAAACCTTTGTTGCATCTGGGAGCTGAGGGATCTGTCCTTCTGCGGAAAGGCCCCTGAGTCGACAGACTGACCACCCCAAGCTGCTGACACCAGGGGACAGAACAAAGGCTCTGTCCCAGGGTCGGTGCCCTGAGCTCGGTGCAGGCCAAGTTCAGCCCTGCCATCCATCAAGGCGCTGGAATGCACCGCGAGTAAATACCCACATTCCGCCAGGGGAAGAGGAAGGCTGGGTCGCTGACTCCTCACGGGCCGGAGGAAATTCTCCCACATCAAACGGGCCCGGCAGCCCGCGCGGAGGTCTGCACTGGATAATGGGTAGATTTTCGGCAAGTGCTCAGAAGACAAATGACGCTTTCATCTCGCACGCTCCCCGCCTTTGCAGTGAGAGTTTACGTTAAAGCCACTTAGCTGTCTGGAGCGCAGCCCGGATTACCTGCTCGCAGGAACGAAGTTCATTATCTGCTCACGTGACTGGTTGACTGGGGCGGGGGAGATGCTCCCAGATCTGGTTTTGCTTGGAAGGATGCTCAGCCCCCTTCTAAACCCGACAAAGACTTCTGTGCGCCCTCGTCCCATCACGTGGACGGATTAAGGCGACCAGCCTGCCGAGTGGAGAAGCGCGTCTTGTGTGTCTCGTGACTGTGAGGTCAGCCTTACGGAGTCGCGAGCTCTGAAAGCAGCTCCTCGTATTTTGCAGAAGGGGAAGCGTGTGCTGGCGGGGTCCTCCCAGGCCTGGGAGCTGAGCGCCCGGGGAGTTCACAGATAAGGCTTCCCCGGGCACCGGGAAACAGTCCCCGTTTGAACGGAGACGCAAACGCCCTGCAAGTCACTTCTAGAAGGTCAGCGTTTTGAGGCCTGGAATCTTAAATGTTAACAAAGTCGCGCTAAAACACCTACAATGATTAATGGATGAGACGAGCGAGAGGCGAAGGCTTTTTGGTTCGCGAAATGTATTTTGATTCCAAGAAGGAATTCTTTCTCACCCACCACCCTGAGTGAGCTATTAGCTTCCGTTTCAGCGGTTGGCTTTTCTTATATTTGTAGCCTGTCACCCCTGGGGGCACGCGGTGGGACAGGGTGACGATGGGAGGACACCGGAGGATTTATTTTCCAATCCGAGTTGCACTACCTGACACCGAATCGGGTCTGAGGTCGTTACTAAAGCTCTCGAATTTCAGAAGTTGATAGTAAATGCCTTGAGTGCCTCCCACACAGCTTTTTTTTTTTTTTTTTTTTTTTTATCAGAACCAAATAAGAGGAATGTATGTGAAATTGGTTGGAAAAAGAAATCTAAACTATCACGATAAACCCATCCTTGGGTTAATTTTAGAGTGCATCTCACTGATAAGAAATGCAAATTAAAAAGGTTTTTTTTTTTTTCCATTCTATTTTGAGTTCTCTCTTTTGCAGACAGAGAAATCGCTGGGTTATTAACAGTCTAATAGAAAAATGTGTTCTTCAGCACTTTCTGCCCTGGACCCCAGTTATTTGGTTTGTAAGCCCTCAAACTGAGACCCAAGGCCCATGTTTGGCCAAAAAAGTAGGCATTTAAATAATTTAGGGTTAAAATTCAGGTCTCAATATCAAGTTACCAAAGACTGATGGATTATGATCTCTTGAAAAATCAGTGGCTTTTTAAAGAGCTTGATAAATGCGCTGATTTACGAAAACTGGATATTTCTAAACACTTTTTAAAGAGACGATTCAGTATATATTTATTCATATTACAAAAGGTTCGCTGACCTCAGCAAAATACTGCAGCTTTGGTTTTGCAAAGTGTAGTTATTTCTAACAGCTTTACAGAGAGATAATTGTACATACCATAAAGTTTGCTCATTTAAATATACAATGTAATGGGTTTTAGTATATTTTTAAAATTGTGCAACCGTCACCATAATCTAAACAGAGGACATTTGCATCATCTCACAGAAGAATTTTGTACCTGTTAGCATTTATTCCCCATTCTCCCTGACCTCAGCCCTGCGCAATAACCCATCTACCTCCTGTCCCTGAGGCCGTGCCTGTCGTTTCAGGTGAATGAGTTCAGACAGTTTGTGGCCTTCTTTATTGAATGTACTGGGGTGACACTGGTGAGTAAAAGTGCGTGTGTCCCAAGGGCACATTTCTACAATAGAATATACCACCTGTCTGTGGCACCGTGCGCTCACCACTCGAAGTCCACTCCCCTCTGTCACCGGGAGTTTGACCTCCTCCACCCTTTTCCGCCCCTGGAACACGTGGTCTTTTTTGAGTGGCTTCGTTCACTGAGCGTCGTGTCTTTGTGTTTCGTTCACGGTCCGGCACATGTCAGTACTGCTCTGTCACTACCAACCAATATTACATCCCTGGGACACTGTATTTTGTTTGTCCATTTACCATTTGATGAAAATTTCAGTAGAGCAATGAGAGAGCACATCTCACCTACGCGCTGGCTGTGTCAGAAAGACAGCCGAAAGCAAGTGTGGGGAACGTGCAAAGATGGGAACCCTGATACTTTGCTGGGAGGAACGCAAACTGGGCAGCCATTGTGTAAAACCGTTGGACGGCTTTTCAAAATGTTAACGACCGAGTTGCTGCGTGACCCCCCCAATTCCACTTCTAGGTGCACATTCAAGAGAAATAAAAACTTACGTATACGAATGCTTATAGAAACAGTAGGCACCATAACCAAAATTTACACACTATTTTCACAAGTATATTTCTAATACAAAAGTCGATAGGCCTAAGTGTCATATAACCTGTAAATATCTCATGTGGCAGAAGATTGGGGGGAATTCTGGAGAGGGGGTACTGTGAGAGCATGGTCCGCTTCCCGAGAACAGATGGGTCGGTCTCTTGTTGGTTTTGTTTCGATTTTAGATACCATGTAGGAAGCATCAGGAAAGTAGAATTTCTAGCAAGAGGCTGAGTCTTCACCAACCCATTATTAATTAGAATGACTTTATTAAATACGAACAATAGACTTGATCTATCATTACTAGTATTGCTAAATTTTTGCAGAGTCCTTTGATATAGTAACTATCAACAAGATCCTCATCTTCAGAGTTTGCCCCTGACCTTGAGGCAATGCCCTCGGAGGTCTCCAAGTCAGCAAACTTGAAGGACACGTAAGGTGTCTACACGGTATTTCTCTGCTATTTTCAGTTAGTTTCTCTCAGCTGGGACTCCGCCTTGCACACGTGTGTTACCTGAGCCACGGCGCATGCGTTTTAAAGACTGTCATCGTAATGACTGCTTTCTTCTCGTTTCTTCTGACGGGTCGGGGGCGCCGGGCTCAGGAGGAAAAGTAGAATTGATTTTCTAGAGATACAAGGGGACCGGTACTGCCGGGTTTGCAGGAGAAGCCAGGGCAGCAGGGAAGGTGTGAGGGACTAGTTCTATGAGCACTTCTCCCCAATGCGTACACCGTTCCCGTCAGGTCACCCGACACCCCCGGAGTCCAGGTCTTAGTGACGCGCCATTTTTACAAGACTGCCTTAAGGACTTGGGAAGTAAAACTTAATAAGCTCTTCCGGTGGGAAAAACTGCACACAGCCTCGGAATGTGTCGCCCACGCCTTCCTCTACGTGCCTAGGACAGTGCCGGGCCCACCACCCTTTCCCAATAAACACTCTAAAGACGAATGGCCCGTGAAAGTGAAGGGGACAGCTGACCCTTGGGACGGGGACAAACCCTGCAAGCCTTCGGATGGACGCAGGAGTGTCACGTGGTGAGATTCGAGCTTCCGAAACACGTCCCTGGGCTCGGTGTGGAGGAGACGAGGACCTGAGCTGAACGTGGGAGGTGCAGTGAAGACACAGAGCGGTGTCTGAGGGGCCGGGGGCCGGGGGCCGGGGGGCTCAGGGACTTGCCGGGTGCAGGGGCAAGGGCGGGGGCACCGAGATGCTTTCTTTCGGATCAGATGAGGGCCCGATGGAGGCGCCTGGCACTTGGGACGGGCACTGACTTGGGTGGTGGTCGGAGCAAGGAGAGCGAGTTTGGTGCCCGGGGGGTCCCGGTGCCCGGACGGCACCAGTGACGGCGCAGCAGGCGGGGGTTACGTGGGCCTGGAGTTCTGGCCACAGAGGCCCGGGAGTCGTCGACCGGGAGCAGTGTAAGCCTGGGGACTGCCACGGGATGAGGCCCGGAGCGGGACGGAGCCACACAGTGCGAGGTGCGGACAAACCCCTCGCCGCGACCACAGGGACCCGGTCGGTCACCCAGAAGGCCTGTCGTCAATACGGTGTCCACCGCCCTTGCTGTGGGTTAAATTGTGACCCCCTCAAATGCCCGTGTGCAAGTCCTGGCCCCAGCACCTCTGAAGGTGTCCTTGCATCTGGAAGCATGTTACGCGGCGATGAGGTGTCCCTGGAGGCGGGCGCGCCCCCAGTCCCGTGGGGCTTGCTGTCCTTGGGAAAAGAACGTCATGGGAAGAAGCAGGCGTGCATGTGGAGACGGGCGATGAGCCGCCACAAGCGAGGCCCCGCCAGCAGCTGGGAGGCAGCCCCGGAGCAGACCCTTCCCGGCACCCCCGTGGGAGCCGACACCTCTGTCATGGACCTCTGGCCTCCAGACTGCAGAGACGACGCGTGCCTGTCCCTTAGGCCCCTCCAGGTACAGTACTTCACTGTGGCAGCCTCGGCTCACTCCTGCGAGGCCTGCCCCACGCAAAGAAGGGACGGCCATCCTTCCTGCTTTCTGACCCCCGCAGGGCACCTCTCCTGCCTCCTGGGAGCTTTGCCCGTGCCTCCCAGGGGCTCCCGGAAGATTTCCCGCCCCTCCTCCCCCAGGGCGCTGAGAGGCAGATTACCCCCACACGTCTCACCCACTTCAGATCGCCCGGTGTCCCTGCTGCTTGAGATAATCCAGGAAGCATCCCTGCCCCTCGATGTCCTGGATTGAAAACGAGGTGGTTGGATTGCACCCTCACTGGAAGCTCTGAGTTTCTGGAGCAAACTGGGCTGAAAACAATGGGGGATGGAAGTACCGGTCCTCTGCCTCCCCCGCTTCCCGTCACCACCTCTCCCCGCTCACAGAACTCGGGGGTTCCTCTGAGCAAAGGTGGAGGCGCTCCTTGGGCGTCCACAGGTAAATCTTGGCGATTCGCTGGGCGTGATTTCCAGCCTTTCTTACGCGCCTCTTAGATGTAAGAGTCCCACAGCGTGCTCCCCCTAGTCCTAAACCGTCACCTTAAGGCTTCAGACGTCACCATGATCTCAGGTTAAATCCGATGACTTATGAAATCACACGCATGAGAGCCACGATGCAAACCCCTCGCAGGCGCCCCGTCTCTGGAGTGGGGGAGTCCAAAGCTGTTGGCTCGATTCTGCCACCTGTGAGGCCTGTCTGACCTTCGCCTCGCCCTGTCCCCGGGCCGTCGAGGTTAGGTCATTCCTCGTTCGCCCTGGGGCCCGCTCCTGCTCGGACCGTATGGCTGTGACCTGCGGTGCCGTATGGCTGTGACGTGCGGTTTCAAAGGCAGTTTCTTTGGAGAAGCCCAACGGCCGCCTCCGCAAACGAAAAGCGCCCCAAACTCCGCCCGGTACGCGGGCAGCCCCGCACGGACCGGCGCCGTCAGCACGTCTGAAATACTGCTCCGCGTGGGTCGTTCAAGGCAGCGCACCCCGGCTCGAGGGGAACGTTCTGCGTGTTTTGGGGCCCTTAGCCGGCCCGAGGAATGCTCGTGTACCGGGAGGGACACTCCTCACGTGTTTTCTTCCTGTCATTCTCAGAGCTGCGAAATGCGAAACTCGTCGAGTCCAGCTCTGTGGTTCTTTCAGTCCCACAACTGATTGAGTAGAAAAAGAGGGGGGCATGTTCTTCCCAGACTTGGCTTTGGTAAGAGCTTTAGCTATTTTAGTGTAAGGCCAAAATTAATAACATCTTGGTGGTTTCGTCCACCGAGCACCGGTGCAGGTCCTTGAAGCAAAGAGCATCGGTAGCTGATCATCCAGAAGCCCAGTTTACAGTGCAGAACTCGGCTTTCAGCTGAGCGTAGCTGCACCGAAGTGCGCGTTTTACGGAGTCTCGCAGGTGGCAGCACGTGGCTGGCAGGAGCCCGCATCGCGGTGCGTGTCGTGGCCCGAGCGTCCCATCGGCAGGTGCCAGGGCGGTTACAGAGCCTTTTCTCCGTGGGGACTGTGAGGCGGCGATCTCGAAACAGCTGTCTGTGGGCCCCGTTGCTTTCCCTGTTCTCTACGGAAAGCAAGTGCGGAGCTGGGGCTGTGTCCACCCCGTCGCTGCTGACAGAAGGACCCTGCAGCAGGCCAGCTGCTAACGTGGGTGCCCAGGGCGACTTCCTGCCCAAGCAGTCTGCACGCGCGTGTAGCGGCCCCCAGATTCCCTGGGTCTTACTTCACCCCGTCTGAGGTTCTACCGCGCTACAGGTAAGATTTCGTTCCTGTCCTCGGGCCCGAGGAGGTCTGTGCGAAGACAGACTCCGTCTCCGCCGGCCTGACTCCGGCTCGCGCACACGGGCACGCACGCACACGCTGTCACCCACGTTCAGGGACCGGGAGCCTCCGTGCCGACGCCCACGGAAGCCGGTGGGATAGAGCGGGTCTTCTCTCCCCGACTGGGGCTGCGGTAGGCACATTAGTGATTTCATGGCGCCACCAGGTGGCACACAGAGATGCTCATTGTAGTTTTCCATCGTTTTGAACTCGGGGAGCATTTGGAACGTATGTAAAGAGGACAGAAATAACATCGGTGCTCACGTGCCCAATATTTTGTATACTTGCCCCTGGTCTCTCTGTTGCTTAAACAAGGAAGCTTTGCAAATGCAGCCAGGCTGACCCTGCGGCTCCTCCCCGCCCCGCCAGGGCTTTTCAGTACGTAGCTTTGTCCCTTATCTAAGTAAATATATTTATCATCTATATATTCATAACTACAATAAACTCTTATTTTTGCCATTTCAACTATATATACAGAGACATGTGGCATCGCTCTAAATATATTCTCTTCTGATTTGCTTTTTTCACTCAGTGTGAGGGTTCTCAGACTTTTCTGTTCCTGCTGTTGTTGCTGTTGCTGTTGCTGCTATTGTTACTACTGTTGCTGTTACCGTTGCTGTTGTATGCATGCCTTGCTAAGCAGGCTAATACTTCAGCCATGCTGTTCAGAGGTTGTGACAACAGCAGTCAGCTTTCGGTAATGTTCCTGACATTAAAGGACTGTTTTATTGTTTTACCACTACTTTATTTGCTGTAGGTTTTGGTACATAGCATTTAGCAGGTTAAGAAATTTGCATTCTGCCTCATGTTGCTAAGAGTTTTATTGCAAACAAATACTATTTTTTAAAAGCTTTTTCTATCTCTCTTGAAACAGTTTAATACCTTTCCTTTTTGAAAAGTTTTATGCACCTGAAATAAAGGGATATTTTATAACATGTAGCACAAAAGAATATTTAAGACATGACTTCACTCTCACCTGGGAAATAGAGTTCTTGCTCCATAATTGTGCTAGGTTCAATTTATCATTTGAAGTATATTGTGTACTCACTATGAAATGAGTCATGGTGGAGCAAATTTAAATATGTGGATTTCTGTTCACTTAACTCTTTTATTTTTATATTAAAAAATATTGCAGGGAAAACACCCTTGAGATGACTGCCTGCCTTAACTAGCAATGCACAGCCTCAGTTTGTTTAAGCATTTCCATCCCTTTGGTGATGCCTAGTTACACATTCAAGACTGGTTACTAAAATTACTTCCCATCGTGCCAATGCTGTCAGATGTCACTGTGGGAGGACCCCGGGGACACGTCCCAGCAGGTCTGTCAGCAGAAGAGACTCTGAGGACCCCAGACGTGACACAGCACAGAAGTGGTCAGCACTTCGCATCTTGCCAAAGCCTTGCAGAAACGTGCACCTGGCTGCACAGGTGAACCTCCGCCAGGTGTTCTCACAGGTGGTCTATCGCCAGCTCCTTGCCCAGCCCGACCCAGTCTTCGGATTCTGCTGCTCTGGGTATCCCATAGCTTCTGTGCAAACAATGTCTGGTGACTGTGAAGACACTGAGAAACAGGAAAGGGAAGATGGCAGGAGGGAGACGGGCGATGCCCTTGATTGCTGACCGCCACCCCAGCCAGCCAGCCAGCCAAAGTTGAAAACCAAGAAGGATGTCACGAAAGACACCACAGAAAGGAGAAGACAGTGCAAAGAAATGGAGCACGGCACTCTATTATTGTCATTTTGCCGCATCCATTGTGGCTTTGAGCTCTTGACGCCTTAAAAGATACCAATCTTTTATTTTATTAAATTCTTTTGTCTGGTATAGAAAATACAGTCAAATATATTTTTGAGGTGAGAGACTTAGTTTCGATTGAAGGAGAAAGGAAATCTTAACTCTTCATGTTGTTCTCTCATTTTCCTGTACTCCAGGCATTAGGCATTTGTATTTTAAAGTCAACAGAGAGCTTTCAAAGCCGGGGGGTGATTTAGGGGTTTGCCTTGACAGCCACGGAGTAAAACCTACTTAATCAGAATGGAGTAATCGCTGTGTGTAGTAATTCCAATAGCTTTCCAAATAACATTTCGTTAAAGAGCTTTTATATTTATGTTCTCAAATAAAATATCGACTTCTAGGTCTTCATTTTTCTGTTAGATGTTAATTTAGACGTGCCTATGAGGAAACACCACAGTTTTTCTTCAATCTGTATGTGCTTGAGATCTGACTCATAAAAGCTGACATGCCATTTGGGAGATCACACCGTCAGGAGAAACTGTCCTCAGCGTCACCAATCTAATTAGCCCCTGCTGTGTGACTATTTGCCTGATCAAGTCTACCACATTACAGTACTTACGGTAGTTACGTCTTCCCTAAAGATGAGCTATTTCGTCGTCTTCAGGACTCACTTCTCCCGTGGATGGAATTTAAAGTGAAACGAGTTTTAATGTCTCGTTTGAAACGGATACGAATTTAGATACAGTGATGTCTTCCTGTCGCCCTTAGTCCTGTTACATCTTTCTGGGTTTTTACATTTCTTCTTCCTGTTGTACGTTCTTTACTGATTCTCTCAGTTAGCAGAAGGGTCTGACGTCCGAACAACCCCGCAAGGCCTGCGCGGGGTCAATCCTGCGCGTCTGTAGGTGGGAAAATGTCTCCCGCTTCCTTTGACTAAAAGTTGGGGGAGGTATTTATTTTAGGTTCCAAGTGATTGTTTTTCCTTCCTCGGTAAGTTATTTAATAGTCTGAGCCTCTCAAGTTGTATCACGTGGGAATACAGCCCTCAGCATGCTGAGTTTGACTGAGACAATACATGCAGAGTGGTTGTGTCGTCCACGGCGACAGCTATGTTATCGTCACTGTCATCTTTAGAGAGGGCACTCTTGGGGAATACCTGCTTAAGACGGAGGAGCATAAGCTCACACCAATTAAGTGTAAAAATTCCCCATTACTGTAATAATGGCCACATGATGTTCTGTGTAGTTAAGTAGCTGATATTTTTTGAAGCATTCTTAGTCGACAGGAACAATGTTTTCTCTCTTGTTGGTAATATAATCTGTGTGATAGTGAGCAGTACTGACAAACTTCCTGTGGATGTGTATACTATGGTCTGATTTCCTTACAAAGTGTTTCCAAGTTGCCTCCCAACCTACATGGTCTGGATGTCCTGGCACCCCCCCGCCCCCGTCCCCTCCCAGGGGATGCTGTGGGCTTGCGGAGAGCCATCAGACAGTGGGTGGGTGTTAGACCCTTCTCCCCACTGATTATTCTCCGGCTCCTAACTGCTTCTCTTACTCTGTCACGACTTCTACCTTGGGCACAAACAACCCAGATACACTTCAGCGTATGAATCGTTAGAAACCTGGGCACCTTTCTGTCATGAACTACTTACTACTCAACAACACAAAGGAGTTATTATTGATGCATGCAGCAACACAGGTGAATCTTATACGAGCTATGCCCAGAGAAAAATTCCAACCCAAATGCATGTGCTTTAAGGATGCCACTTTAGAAACGGCAGATTTGCAGAAATGAAGTGCAGATAACAGATGAACGGCGGTCAGTTAAAGGTGGGGGCGGACCCTGAGGAGAAGCAATTTTCAGGACAAAAACGCAGCCTGAAGAATGCCTGTGATGGTGTCCAACCCCATTTTGTACTGGGGAGACCTGGGTAAAGAGCATATGGGATCACTTTGTGTTCCTTCTCAGAGCAGCACGTAAGTGTAAAATTTTGAAATAAAAAGTAGAATCAAATATGAAAAGGGCTGTGTGTGTGGCCAGCACTCAGTAACCTACAGACAGGTAAGACATGAGCATCAGAGAGCGGTCCTTCCAGGAATTCACGGCTGGTTCGCTACTGGAGAAGGCATGTAATTCACTGTGTATTAATAGACGTACTCCGTGTATACGTATGACGGGCCTGACGTCCCTGACGTCCCAGCTCACGAGCCAATCAGCATCCTCCCCCACGTGTGGGCGGTCCCGGGGGCTGTGCCACATGCAGGACTGAGGGCGGAGGCCTGGTCAGCAGGCCCTGGGCCGCCCTGTCCTCCTGGGACCCTTCGACCTTCTTATTTGGACGTAGGGACAGCGCTGTCACCGCCCCCGCGGTCCTGCCGCCTGCGAGCCTGCCCAGTTGTGACCTGATGCGGTGCGGTCGCCTGCAATTTGCAGGTACCTGCTGCAGGTGAGTCAGGTGCAGGCTTGTCTCTCGACCTTCTTCCCGTCCACGTTCCCTGCCCATTTGGGGTCGTCTGTGTTGTTGTTATAGTTAAGTGTTTTTTCTTTAAAAGATTTCCAATACATTAATCCTTTATTGGCTCCTTTAACCTGGTCTATACTTCCTTCCTAGTCCAGTCTCCCTCCTTTAATTGTATTTTCTAATTTGTTCATGCTCGACTGTGGTAATCATTTGATTGGTTTATATGGAAATCCATTTACTAATTATAATCGTTTTTGGTTATGGTGGATTGTGCAGGTGTATGAAAGTGTCATCCACATAAGAGTTGATTTTATTGTTTCAAAGTTGACCCTCAGGGCTTTGCATTCCTTTAGACTTGCTGTGTTGCCCTGAGAACACCTTCAGTGTAGTGCTGAGTGGAGTGGTGAAAGCTGGTGACCTGGCGTGTCGCTGCGTCTGGGGTCGTAGCTTTTAGTAATTCTGGGCTGAGATGTTTGCTTCAGGTACATTTCAGACAAGCGACCAAGTAAGCAGTCGCCTTCTTACCTGATTTGCTTACAGTTGTTTGGACGCCTAAGTGATGTCTAATCTACATGCTTTTTTACGTTTATTCTGATTGTATGATTTTTCTTCTGTATTTCTCTATAGGAAACATTTTATATGATTTCTTATTTGATTTCAACCGCCCTCACGTGGTCTAGTATGTTAAACTTGGTATTGATCTAATCCTTTTTCCTTCACAGCGTGATTCACACAGTAATTTACTTAGAATAGCTCTCTTTATGAATGCCACGCTCTCTACTTTGCGTTTTTCCTAGTGTCCTGGTGGGATTGTATTGTCAGTGTTCTGGCGGCCTCACTAAAATAAAGTGGAGAAAAGATTCCCTGTTTTTCTCCACATTAGGAAAACCTGAGGAATTTAGCTGTTTTCCTTATTTTTAATTGTTTGAAATAATTCAGAATTCCTGGCTTAGAGCTGTGCTTGTGGAAAGTTGTTGTTGTTAGTTGGTTTGACTTTTTAACTGACTCAGTTTAGTCCCTGAAATGACACTGTACTTATTAACGTACAATTACTTTTCCGACAAACATCCTTCCTCACGTGCACTGATAAAATGTCTTCAGCACACGTGTGGTAAACACATTATTTCAGCATTGTCCTCATTCAGCATTTTAAAAACATCTTGTATAGTAGTGCTTTCACAAAGTGCATTAAAGGCAGTGCCCACGTCAACACATGCTTTCACTTAAGTGTCTCCACCCAGGTACAGTGACATCCTGTCACTTTTAGATACAACTTTTATACCTGAGGCTTTACCTACGTAGATATCCTGTCATTTTAATTGAACAACATGAGACTTATTCGTATGTGCAATTAGTATTCCTACAAGTATTTTTATTTATGTGCTTTGTGATGTAAATGATGTAAATGCAGCACATGTGAAAACATTTCATTGAGGTAATGTTACTCAATGCATCAAAGTTCTATTATACTAGAAACAAATTCTGTACATGTGACTACACATGGTGTACTTCATTCACCACATCACAGTGTGGTGAAGACATTTCTTCACTGAGGTGACGCTGTACCTTTCCTTATATACAACTATACTTTTTAAGAATAATTGTTGTATATAGATTTGCCTTTATGGATTAATTTAATGGGGCACATGTGCTGAAAGCACTCATTCACTGGAAGTAACCTTGCAGGTATTCACCTATACAACTAGTATTCTTAGAAACATATTCTGTACATGAGTCTTTCCAGATTTTATTAAAGACACCACATGATGAGCACACTTTACACTTATTACACTGATCATTACACTGAAATCATGCTACCCAGATACATCAAGATTCTGTCACTATAGAAATACTTTGTACATGTGACATGTATAGTACATTATGTTCACACAATACCTTTAATGACATAATACTTTACGCAGTCACATATACAACGAGCATGCTTATATAAACATCTTCTGTACCTGGGCATTTACAGTGCATTACATCAGCCCCTGTGGTGAGCACATTCTCTCACTGAAATATCACTACCCACGTGCACTGAGATGCCACTGCTCTCAGAAGCATCTTTTATACATGCGATTTTACATGTAGGGTCCTCCACACACCTTGGTTTGGATATTATTTTCCTTTAATGAAATAACAGTACTTGATGGTATGTACAGGCAGGTCTCATTCTTTTAAAAACATCTTGATACACGTCTTTAGAGAATTTATTAACAGCAGCACACTGCAGTGAACACATACTTTCATAAGAGTGCACCCGTATTCTACTTAGAGACATTCTACACAGACACCTTTAAGGAGGCTTTTGTTCCCTACAGGGGAGGTGAGCATGCTCATTCGCAGAATAACGCTGTGCTTATTCACATACAGCCGCAGCACTCTTAGAAACATCCTTTGTGGATGTGCCTGACAAGTTATTAAACCAAATATTGCACAACACAACACTTTCACACACTGAAAGCACACACTGTACTCACATCCACAACTACCATTCTTAGAAATACATGCCTGTGTGTTTTGCATGCATCAGTGCACTGAACACAATTTCTATAATAACACTCTGACTGACGTATACAACTGGAACTCTTGGCCACATCTTTTTTACACGTGCCTTCGGTTTATCGAATGCAGCGCAGTTTTGTGAACACCCTCATTTACTTAACGAACGTGTGCATATTTATGTGCAGATCTGCCAATTTTAGAAACTTCCTCCACAGCCCAGTCTGTTGAGGAGCTTAAATGAGCACATGCAACGAACACATTCTTTCACTGAAATAATACCCAGTCATCCCTGCCCCCATCTGCGATTTTGGTTTGCCATGGCTTCAGTTACCTGCAGTCGATCATGGTCCAAACACATTAAATGGAAAATTCCAGAAATAGACAATTCATGAGTTTTACATGAATTGTAAAACTGAGCAGCATGATGGACTCACATCAGCCCACTCCTTTCAGTCCCATCCGACCCAGAAGTGAGTCATCTCCTTGTCCGTCCATGTCCCACGCTGTCTACACTACCGGTCCATGTGTCACTTAGTAGCCATCTTGCTTATCAGATCGACTGTTGTTCCAACGCAGTGCTTGTGTTCAAGTCATCCTTGTTTTACTTTAAAAAGGCTCCAAAGTGCAAGAGTAGTGATGCTGCCAGTTCGGATGTGCCAAAGAGAAGCCGTACAGTGGCCCCTGTAAGTGGGAAAGTCTGTGTGTATAGGAAAACCAGTTTATATAGGGTTTGATGCCAGACTCCATTGGAAGTCTTGGAACGGATGTCCTAGAGGTAAGGGGGCACCATTGTACCAGGGTGCAGCACAATCCTGTCACCTGGAGAAGTATCTCTTGGTCACGTGACACTACACAGTGTATTCCATGCACCGCAGTGTCAGGTACATTTTCTTTCAATAAAATAACACGGAGCTATGCGCATGCACTATTAGCATTCTTAGAAACATCCTTTTTTAAGGCTTTTTCTCGGAGAAGTTTTGGTTCACAGCATAATTGAGCGTTCGCCCTCACACATCCTCGTCCAATGTCGATATCCCTCCAGAGGGGAGCACTGCTCCAGTCGATGCCCTTACACTGAGACATTTTCATCGCAGTCTGTGCTGTGCATTAGGGTGTACCTGCTCTGGACCAGGACAGACGTGTAACGACATGTATCCATTACTGTCGGATCAGAGACAGCATTTTTCACTGCCCTAAACATCTTCGCTGCTTCACCTGTTTATCCCCACCCTCAAATTCTGGAAACCAGTGATGTTTTTACTGATCCATAGTGTTGGCTGTTCCAAGTCATATACTTAAAATCATACGGTGTGTGTGCAGCCTTTCTAGATTGGCCCCTTTCACTTAGTAATATGAACTTAAGGTTCCTCCATGTGTTTTCATGGCATCGGAGTTCACTTCCTTTCAGGGACGAATAACATTCCATTGTTGGGAGGGACCACGTTTCACGTTTCCATTCAAAACTGAAGAACATGTCTGTTGCTTCCAAGTTTTGGCCGTTATAAAGCCAGGATAAACATCCATTTTTGTGTGCACGTACATTTTTGTGTGGACATACGTTTTCATCTTCTATGGGTAAATACCAAGGAGTGTGATTGCTGGATCATAAGGTACAAATACGTTCAGTTTTGTAAGAAACTGCCAAATGGTCTTCCAGTGTGGCTGCACCATTTTGGTTCACACTCGGACCATAAGTTGGTATCGACAGTCTTCCAGATTATGGCCATTCTAACGGGTCTGTGGCAGGACCTCACTGCTTTAATTTGCATATCCTTGATGACTCAGGGTATGGAGTATCACTATATATGCCATGTCTGTACTTCTTTTGGCGAGGTGTCTATTAGGTCTTTGGCTTATTTTTTAATTGGGTTGCATGTTTCCTTACTGTTGAATTTTAAGCAATTTGCATGTTTAGAATGATCATCTTTTATCACATGTGTCTTTTGCAAATATTTTCTCCCAGTCTGTGGTTTGTCTTCTCACTCTCTTACATTCTCTTCTGTAGAGCAAATGATTTTGTAGGTTTAATGAAATCAGCTTATCAATCACTTCTTTCACAAATGTCCCTTTGGTGTCGTATCTAAAATGTCAGTGCCATTTCCATCGTCCTTTATAGGCTTTTCCCTATACTGTGTTACACTTGTTGTATGGTTTTGTGTTGCACAGTTAGGTCTGTGATCTGTTTGGCATCAGTCTTTGTGAAGACTGTAAGGTCTGTGATTAGATTCATTTTTTTCGCATTTGGAAATCCAGTTGTTCCAGCACTGATTGTTGAAACTACTATCTTTCCTCTGTGCACACATCCCTTCTTAGTTCCTTCGGATAAACTCCCAGCAGTAGCATTTCTGGATCATTGGGTCTGTAAGGATTCTTCCTGCTCTGATCAAGTCTTTTGAGGTGATGCCAGGAAGGAAATTAGGCTCAAAGTTAAAGCTACCAGTCAAGCAATGAGAGCAATTTATTTAAACAATTTTGTCAGTATCTTACTATTCCAGTTCCACTGTCTAGTAAATTATCTGCTTAACAGGTTAAAAACTTATGTGTATAAATATAATTAGTTTTGTGTAATAGCAATAAGTCTCACATACAACTTTATTTATAGAAATTTCATGGTAATTAATACAGTCACTCATATCTGAGTTCACTAATCACATTTAAAATTATATAAACAGCTGACTTAACTCATAACCATCATCATCAAAACAATGAATAACATTTATTGGAAATTTGCTCTGTACCAGACGTGGTGCTAAACCTTTTATACACATAACCTCATTAACTTAATGGAAACCCTAGCAGATGTGGATATAATGAGCTCTTAATTTACAAATGACAGTCGGAGGCGATGTGAGGTCTGACCTTACAGCCATGGCGCCCCTCAGGAGGCAGAGCTGAGTCCTCAGCGTAGGTCTTTCAGATGAACACTGATGTAGTGCTCACTGTAAAGCAATGAATGTTCTAGGACAGTGCTTTTCAACCGCCAATCCGTGGACTGGACCTGGTCCACCAGCAATGTCCTGCCGGTCCATGACCTCTGGCAGACTGGACCCAGTATGTGGACCCGCGGTTGAAAACCAGTGCTCTCTGGTTTGTATTTCGGCCTTAGTGGTCCCAGAAATAATTTTCCTGTTTGCACCGGTCCCCAAGTGTAAAAAGGTTGAAAACATTGGCCTATATCCTATTTTCACAGAAAGCTTTTACTGACCCCACAGCAACTGGTAATGGAAAGAACCCATGTTTTGAGATCAAATAACTCAGGTGACCATGGGCAAGCTAATTTCTGTGAGCCTTACTTTCTTCATCTGTAGAATGACGTTAAGAAAAATAAATAATACCCTGAAAAGAATTTTGTTCACACGTGGGCAGAAATGACGGACCTGCAGGAAATTTCTGGCGGAAAACCACTGCTCGAAGCCCTA
This sequence comes from Lyroderma lyra, assembly GCA_004026885.1. NCBI lineage: Eukaryota > Metazoa > Chordata > Mammalia > Chiroptera > Megadermatidae > Lyroderma > Lyroderma lyra. The sequence goes on from PVJL010006100.1 coordinate 46,889, forward strand.
ACAATGGGGTATTTTACCTGTGACAAAACAAAGACCCTGAGAGGTCTGCTACCTGCCTGAAGGCACGCAGCTAGTGAATGTGCACAGGAGCTCTCTCTCCCAGCACTGCTGCAACTGCACATGACTAAGTGCAAATGGGAAGAGGAGCCACTCCGAGCTAAGCAAGTAAGATGCATTCCCCTCTCTGACTGAGGAGACCAGGCTGGGTGACCTTGGCCCCCGCCAGGCACCTCTGCCAGTCGTATCCTCTTGTGGGAAACAACCTGTCCAACCCAGGAGCTGTCCTTGCTCACATAGGTCCCACGAGTTCCAGTGAAACGGTGTGGCTTGTCATCAGGACACCTGGTTTCTTGTGATTTGTCCCTGACTGTGGGATTTGCCTTCACAGGGACTGAGGTCTCAAAGGCCACCTGGCACAACTGACTGCTGTTCTCTGATCCTCAGTGTTGATGGCAGTAATATGGGACCAGGACATGACCCCAGTCACCAGATGCCATGCTGAACCATGGACCCCAGACCCAGACCCCATAAATGGACTGTGGACCCGTAAATGGACTCTGGAGCCAGAGCAGGACCCCAGAACACAGACTCTAACCTCCAACGCTGACTGTAACCCATCACACCATATCCCCAACCCTACATCTGTAAACCCCCTGACCTTAAACGTCTAACGTACCTAAACACGAAATGTTACTACACAAACACCGTGAGAGTCCTGTATCAGATTATACTTCCAAAGCAAAATTACCACACTGAGAGGAATCGTGAATGTCACATTACTGGGTGTTCACTCTATTTACAGGGTCTTTAAAACAAGTACACATTCACAAAACTAAGTCAAGTGAGGGCACGACTGAGATAAAAAAAGATGTAACGACAGCACTGAACTCAGTACGGTGTCCACAACCACAGGCGTTTGTCCCCGAGCCCTGCATTGGCAGTGGCGGTATCTCCAGATGACGGGCAGCTCAGGGCACGTCCACACCAGCATCACTGCCACCACGCGGGTCACAACTGTGCGGCATTAGGGCAGTGGCGACTCCTGCAGGCGACGGAAAGGTTCTCTGTGTGGTCTGATGGGATCGCAGTCCCCATGCAGTCTGTCATGCACAGAGCAGGTGACTGAATCCAGTTTCCCACATCACTCGACCACAAAAAACTGTGGTGACCCCAGAGGGTGGGACTGGCATAAACCCAAACCCACATCTCACAGAAGCAGAATGGAGCTGGGAGCACGGGACCGTCACACGCGTAACGACGATGCTGAACACCGTGTCACAGCACCCGAAGACCGGCGGGTTCCCCTGCAGCCTGGGCTCTGCGGGGTCCTTGGATGGTCGCCCCCACCCCACCCTTCCGCAGAGCTCGCGCGCAGGCAGCTTCTCACCTTCCCCCGCTTGTCCGCGCCGCGGGGGGATGCTAGTAAAGCAGGTGCAGGGCGTCCTGCGTGGTACCTGGAGCCACAGGGCCCTCCAGGGCGCCAGGTCCCTCAGGCCAGATGCCGCCACGTGCTTGGAAGAGGCATCATGGCGACTCGCTCCCCCCACTCCCACACAAGGTTCACCCCTGGCTGGCTTAAAGCTCTGGGAAAGTGGTCCCACCGGAAGTGCTCACCTAAATGGGTCCCGGAGGACGTGTACATGGGAAACCAGTTCAGGGGACGTACTCACAGGACGCAGCATAGAGAGAGGGCTCAGGAGAGAACTCAGCCAGCTGACATGCAACCCCATTCCAGGCACCCCCGCTCCCCACACACTGGCTGAAGCTGGGATGGAGAACTTACCTCCAAATTTCACGACGTCCCTTATACCGGGTACCCCATGTGCCACTCACACACAGGCTGGCTGGCTGGAGGTGCGATGGGGAAAACTCATTCAAGTCTGTCCTACCCTTTTCACAGAGCATGACCCCCTGATCCTCATGTGTGGTCTGCAGCCAGCATGGAGAAACGGCCTCAAGGTTTCCACTCACCCCAGGACCACCTCTGCTCTCCATGCCCTGGCAGAAGCCAGAAGTCAGATTTGCCTCCAGGTCCCACTTGGCCCATTTTCCCAGGTGCCCCCTCTGCTCCTCACATGCTGGATGTACCTGGGATGGACAATGTGCATCCAGGTTACTGTCACCATTTACCCCTGTGCCCTTACATGCCACACAACACACACGTAAGCTCTGAGAATAAAGACACATTTCTGAGGGCTCCTGCTGGCTAACTAGGCTCAAACTTGGAAAAAGAGAGCCCAGCAGTCATGTCCACACAGGGGTCGTTCCACACAAACTGCAACCAGGAAGGAGCTTGCACTAACCCGCCAGCCCCCCACATGGAACTGCCTGTGGAGCACGTCTGTCACGGGCAGAGCAGACAGGACAGGACCAGACTGGAGATGGTGAGACACTGCAGAGCAGAGCTGTCCACCCCGAGAGGGAACTCACCCCAGGGTCACCTCACCCAAGGGCCATGATGCTCCAGGATTTGGCTGTGACACCACTGACCTGCTCCACAGCTGTGCTCTTCTCACAGCCCTCCTGTATCTCAACTGAGCTGTTTGCACTGAATAAAGTTTCCATCATCACTGCACCCCAACTGGAGGATTTCTGTTGGCCCTGAATTGACGCCAGTGACTTTCAGTTGACAGACACCAGAAGCCTGAGCCAGATTCAGGACCCTGGACACAGACATGGATACTGGAACCTGGACTTTGGACCCGACCTGACACCCAAAGCTGAGCCAGAGTCATGGGACTTGGACCCTGGAGCAAACTCCCAACACCATGCTGTGCCACAGCCTCAAAGGTGGAAGCCAGGTCATGGATGCCAGACACCAGATGCCAGAGCCTGACATGGGATGCCAGTCCACAGATGCTAGATTCCTGACACTGAACCCTGCAGCCGGAGCTGGACATGGGCCCCAGACATAGACCCCAGAGATGAAGATGAACCTACGAGACCCCAAACCCTGCAGCCAGAACTGGATGTGGGCCCCCCACCCCACACACAGACCCCAGAGAGGAAGCTGGACCTGGCAGACCCTGAACCCCAGGCACCAGGTGCAGAGCCGGACTACGAAGTAAACCCTGGTGCACAGGACGCAGACACAGACCACAAAGCCACGTTCAGGGCGCAAGAGACAGGACTCGTGTTCAGATGACAAAGGACAACAAAGCTGAATCACAGACCCCAGAACCTCTGAATGGACCCCGATTCCTAGCCGGACACCAGGCCTGAGCGCGACGCCGACCCTGGGAAGTCCGGCAGGTTCCCCTGCAGCCCGGGCTCTGCGGGGTCCTGAGGGCCGCCCCCCACCCGCCCCTCTGCAGAGCTCGCGCGCAGGCAGCGTCTCACCTTCCCCGCCTCGTCCGCGCCGCGGGGGGACGCTAGTAAAGCAGGTGCAGGGCGTCCTGCGTGGTACCCGGAGCCGCAGGGCCCTCCCGGGCGCCAGGTCCCTCAGGCCCGGACGCCGCCACGTGCCAGGAAGAGGCGAGCTGGCGCCGCCCCCCCGCCCCCCCCCGTTCTCGCGAGGCTGCCCCCCATTCTCGCGAGGCTGGCCCCGCCTCCGATGCGTGGGGCCCCGGAAGTGCTCACGTAACTGGGGCCGGGGCGGAGGCCGAGGAACCCCGCCTGGAGAGGCGCTCTCGAGGACTGCAGCCCGCTGACATGCCCCTGAGCCCCGGGGGGACGCTGAGGCGGCGGGAGCGGGGACGGTGTGCCGAGGGCCCAGGGGGACGGCGGAGGCCCTGCTCGGAGTGGAGCTGAGCCCGTCAAAGAACGCGAAGTGCAGGCGGCAGAAGAGGAGGCGGTGCCTCGCGGGAACCCGATTTAAGGCGACAGAGTGGGGCTTCCGAGGCCAAGGGCGCGGACTTCCGCCCCAGCCAGTGACGGACTCTGCGGGTCTGCGTCAGACCAGCGCGCAGGTGTGGCGACAAGGACGTGGAGGAGACGACACGGGCGTTAAAGCGCGATGCGATGGCGCTGACCGGCCGTGCGATCCCGCACCGCTGACTCCGTCCCGCAGGCTGTGAGCGTTTGCCTTCGCCCCTGCCGGGCCCGTCCCACGCCGCCTTCGCCCCTGCCGGGCCCCGTCCCACCGCCGCCTTCGCCCCTGCCGGGCCCGTCCCACGCCACCCTCGCCCCTGCCGGGCCCCGTCTCGCCCCTGCCGGGCCCCATCCCACCCCGCCTTCGCCCCTGCCGGGCCCCGTCCCACCGCCGCCCTCGCCCCTGCCGGGCCCCGTCCCACCCCGCCTTTGCACCTGCCGGGGCCCGTCCCACCGCCGCGATCATCTGGACTGTGTCTTTTTAACCTCCTTGCAGAGTCTGTCTCTTCTGGGTGACAGCAGTGCCACACGAAGGTGATGGTCCTCCAGGAGTTCAGCCGTGCCCTCACAGAAGCCACACTGCAGGCGGTCTCGACCTTCAGGGCAGGCAGGGAGAGAAGGCCGGGCCAGGCTAGGTAGGTCGACGCCCTGACTCAGCCTGAAGCAGCTACAGAAGTCTCATCTCCAGCCCGCACCCACCCGCGTGATGATGGGCGAAACCCTCTCAGGGGCTGCTAGGAGGCAGGACGTGCAGCCTGGGACACGGACGACCCTTCCGGGATACGCTGTGAGGCGTCACACTGGTTACACCAGTAACAACGTGACCATGTCCACTACCTGCAGCTGGAGACAAACAAGAACCAGTCTCTTTCGGTCAGGCTGGTCCCCTGGATCTGCACCTGACCTTTAATTACAATGCCATTATCATCTCATTTGCATTGCGTTTACTCTGACTCCCAGCATGCATCTGAGTTCAGGAGGAGTCAAATAAGGATGGAAAAGCAGGAAACGGAGGGGGAGGGAGAAGGAGAGGGTCCCCCCAGGGGAGGGAACAAAAGAACCACATCCATGGGACACCCCATTCCCGCCCCGGAGGCACCAATACCCCTGGTATGGACTTCCTCAGAGCGCTGCCTCTCGAGTCCTCCCACACGTCCCTCTCAAGTGTGGACTTCCTTTTCAATAAACTCCCTGTGCTGTCCTGAAAGAATCAGTAAGGATTTTCTCAGCATCACCCCCGTGATTTCACGATGGCTGAAATTCTTCAATGAAATAAGTGACAACTGCTTCTATAAAAATGAAACAAAACATAATAGTACTTTTTCCCCCCAAATTTTAAGGTATAAATTTTTAATATAAAATAAATCACATTTCTCTTCCATTTAACCAGTTAATCCAAAGGCGCGAAAATGAAATAACATGATTACAAACTAATAGTTGTTCTTAGCAAAATACATAGAAGTAATATTTTCAACATTTTGTAAGAATCTGGTATAAAACAAAGTTCAATAAAACATTTTTGAAATGACAAAACTGGTTTACCTAACTTGCATTCCTTCAAAGACACACTTGCACCTCTTGTCCTGACTTGGAACAACAATTTAAAAAAAAACAAAACAAAAAACCTTCCAATGACTTTCTTTCATCCAAATCGATTAACGCTTATTGGCTAAACCGCACACCAAGGTCACAGGATCCACGCTGATAAAAGCAATAAATGCAAAATTCAGGCAAACCAGAGCGCATCCAGTCAGTGACACGTTCCTAATAAAACACCATTCACGTACTTGGCGCTCCCACCGATTTCGGGGGGCACACATGAGCGCGCACCTACTGCACTCTGGATCCTCGCAGTGTTGCCGGAAGGGGAGAGCACGGGTTCCTGTCTCACTGAGCCCCTCCCGGGAGACCGTGCGGCTTGATGAGTGGTGTGCGCACACACGTCAGTGGGTGTGGACCACAGTACGGGGCATCCTAGTGGGGGCAGAGCTCCCTCCTTAACCGCATCACGATCTGATGAAAGAAAAAGCGAGTTCCTCGAGGTCTGGAAAACAGACTCCTGTCTGTGAGCAGGAGGAAACGCATTCTTGCGTGCTGCACCAGTTCCAATAAAACACTGCGATGGAGGCAGGCTGACAGAAGGGAGCGGGGAGAATGGTCTGGAAGACCATGACATACAGAAGGTTCCATCAGAATCCGGAACAAACTAGAACAAAGTGAAAAAAATGGTCATAACTGGAAAGCCAGTTATTCAGACCAAAGGGATAAAAAAGCAGACATGGAACTAGAAAGGCGGGAGATGTTCATTGTGGTGGCTCCGTTTGGCACACGACCCCACAGAAAACACCCTAAAAGTTCTGAGGTAGATGCACGGGAGGCAGGAACCACGTTCACGTTAAAAAGTAAATCAGGAGGCGCTGCGGAGAGGCCCTATCTGTAACATTGCCTTTAAAACTTCCCCAGTTACTTGTGGAGGTCCTTTCTGATAAAGTGCTTAGGTGCTAGCCATCTTATTCCTACATTTCAAGGTCAAGATTAAGTCTCTCACAGCTAAAGCAGGGGTCCCCAACCCCCGGGCCACGGACCAGTACCTGTTGGGGACCGGGCTGCACAGGAGGTGGGCGGTGGGTGGGCGAACGAAGCTTCATCTGTCTCGTCTGACAGTAAGGACACACCGGGGTACCTTAACCATGTTGTGTTCACCAACCAACTAGCTCCCATGTTGTATCAGTGAGATCTGTGTCACCAGGTTCGTACTGAATGTGTACGAGTACAGTCACAGGATGCATTATTTGATCTTTGATAGTTTTTTTAAACTGTTTCACAGAAGTTGATGATGAAATAAACTTGTTTTATTGTATTCTAAATCTTTTAACGCAGTCTTTCTTATGTGACACCTTATTTTAATGCAGTGGAGCTGCATTTTTCATAGCTTGCTTGACTCAATTTAAGGATCCTGGATATTAGAGATGGTACTGGAAAAGGTATCACTTAAAATAACATAGGGCTTTAGAGATTTATTAAAGTCATTTGTTTCTTAACATTTCCTTTGATAGCTATCTCCTCTAAAACTGTCCATCCTAAAAATGCCATACCGTGTCTGGAAATTTTACTGAATAAAGGCACAGAAGTGTATGCTGCTCTAAGCCATGTTAAATTCTCTACAGGTACATTTCCGGACACCATGTTACTGTTGTTGTAAAAAGAAGATACAATTAATGAATAATATAAAAGTAACCTGTTTGCTCTGGGCTTTGGGAAGCTTCCCGTTCATGGCTATAACTAACCCTATTCCAGTCTGTTGGTATTTAGCTTTATATCCCATTGAAACTACCTGTGTAGTTTTACTAGTTGGCTACATGTGGAAGTTTCTTTTAGAAAAAGCACGGGTCCTATTCACAGAAGTAATGCATACTGTATAACTGGATAGTGACATCGTCATAACTCAGTTTTTTAACTGGGCACCTCTTAAAAATCACAATTTTTATTTCTATTTTCATCAGTTTTAAATATAAAAGGATATGTGATGTAAGTATAATTTTAAATTTACCGTGATTTGATACTCTTGATATTATTGACTACATTTAAATCTTTGCACATCCCAAAGTATGTGGGAACCATTCAATAAAATAAGAAAAAGTTGTCCTTAAGAAAAACCACAATGAATTTGAGAATACGAACTTTCCCCTGAAAGACTTCCGGGGAAAGCAGCATTACGAGCGGAATGCAGGCAAATGGCTGTCGAGAGGGACGTATTTCTGTACTTGCTTGGCTCCGATTTCCGCCACGTAGATGGCTCCCGTCTTCGCGCTGACATCCAGGAGGTGAGGTGAGACCTGGTCAGCCAGCTGGATGGAGCTGACCACGCGGCAGGGGCCGAGGCGCCCCACTGGGGGCGCGGCCAGCAGCAGGAGCCTGCTGAGACTGAGCTGGGCCACGACCACGTACTTCCCGTCGGGAGTGAACCTGGGGGGGTGGGAACGCAAGTGACTGTCTATCTTCTCGCCGCCTGCATCTCCTGCAGTGCCAACCCACAGGCACCCAGGGCTGACGGTTCTCCTTCCCCTACAGCTATCCCCAGATTCATAATATGCTGGATTGGTGTTGAAGTGCCCCCAAGGTATGTACAACGTCTCACACACACGGCAACAAGACGGTGTTCCATTGTACACGCGCCCGCACAACAAACAAACAGCTACCAGGGTTTCACACATGGATTTATAAACCCAACTGCCCAGTGGATGGACTGACTCGTTTATCCTGAAGTGGTGAGTCCCTAGCGTGCCTACACCACTCCGGGTGCCAAGAACACGGCTGTGAGCAGGCAACCCAGGACCGTGTGTGTTGCCTGCATTGTAGCTCACGGGAGAACACAGTGAGGTAAGAGACAGATGGCACGACAAGTAATTACAGAGGTCGTGACGAAACCTAAGACGGTGACGGGATACGGTGATGGGGGGTGAACGTGATCGAGGCGGTCAGCGTAGGTGGCCACGCACAGGGGAGCCGGCTGTACAGTCACCGGAAGAACTGGGGGGACTCAGAGAGGGGGCCAGGACAGCGTGAGAGCTTCTTCCAGGGAGCACTTTAAATCGCTCCAATTCTGTTGAGGAGGGGACACGAGATGTGTGATGACAGAGCCAAAGCTCAGTTCATCCTTAAGCACACGGGGTCAAGGCCGCGGGGCAGTCAGGCACACACCACCTGGGAAGCCCGGGGCACACAGTCCCCGGCTTGTCACTGTCACTTTCCGGAACGTGACGCACGACCGCGTGCTCTCTGCACACCTGCTTCCCTCCCGCTCTGCCCGACATATTCACAGTGAGATTCCGGACTCTCAGCCAGCTCCCCGGAGGACCGGACGCTGAGCCAACAGGACCGCGTGCCGAGACCCTGAGACGCAGGTACCTGACTGAGGAGGGGCCCTCTTCCACGAAGCAGTCGGTCCACGCGCCCAGCCACTCCCCGGTGTCCCCATGGAACACCTGCAGCCTCTTATTTCCTCGGTCAGCAACCCACACCTGCACGGCCAAGAAAACAAAAATTTCGTGAACGGACCGTAACGAGCAGAGAGGAGGAGGACGTTCACTTCCATTCGTTCACTCACGTTGCCGCAGTCAGTGCTTACAGGACCCCAGGGCTGAGGAACCAAACGCCCCGTTTGCTGCGAGGAAGCGCAAGTGCGGGAAGGTTCTAACGCCACGTCTGGGTGAGCTCACAACACGTGGGGGAGCTGCTTCGGCCGCCCGCACGCGCCCGCAGCCCAGAGCAACACGCGGACGGGCATGCACGGCCACGGGGTTCCGGTCCCGGTGACACGCGAGAGACGGTGGGGAGCGGCCCGGCTGCCGGGGGCCCGGTGTGCGCTCGCCCCGCAGTGCGCTTCCGGCTCTCCCTGCCGTCTCCCGAGCTCCGTCCACAGGGCCCGGCCGCTCACGTGGGAGGCCGGGGGCAGTTCAGTAACAGTGAAGCAGGACCGGGGCCGACGGCGGGCGTCATATAGCTACGGGCTGTGACACTTTCTAAGGAAACTGCTGTGACAGTGAAGCAGGAAGGCGCATGCTGATGGCACGTGTTAGGGCTCTGCCGCCTGGGGCACGCGAACAGGGAGACGGCCAGGGCCGCAGAGCGCGGTCCGAGAACGCGCCAGAAGGGTGGGCCGGCCCTGCCGACCTCTACCTGCTCCCTGCAGGACCTTCCGCGTTCTCCGGGTGACGGACTCAGGAATGACTTTCTCAGGGTGACCCTGACTGCGCCCTTTTCGGTGCCTGTGAGTCTGGGTAGTGAGCGAATTCACCTCCAATCACCAACAGAAAAATACGAAGTGCGTCAGAAAGGCTGCTGCCCGCTAAGTAGGTAGCGTCCCAGGACCTTTTTCCCGATCTCTGTGATTCTTTGCTAAGGACGCGTTTCCTTAAAGACTTTGGGGTTACTGTCTTAGGGACCAAGGCAGCACCACAGGGCAGTCCCCCGGGCTGACCGACATTTGAGATCGTTCCGCGTTACTTTCCCTGCTCGGTGGGTTCTGTGAGAAATCGCACCTTTCCATACAGGGCTGGGACGATGACGGAAGGACTCGGTCACGGAAAATGCTCCCAACAGCACTGCTGGCGTTGCGGAAACGCGAGTGTGCAGCAGTAGCTGTCGTTTCCCACCCCGCAGGAACGTCACAGTAACCCCATCGCACGACCTCAAACGGACGCCAGGCTGCATCTGCCTGGGCCCAGGTCTCCCCTGCTCAGAAGCGAACCTGCTCGTACCCGCCGTGAGGGTAGTTAACTCCAGCTTTCTAGTTCCCAGCTTACACACAAAGTCCGAATGCTCAGTCACCTCCCTATTTTTTGATGGAAAATACCTGACCATTCTACGCTCAAACGTCCTCACGTCAACACGGGAAGCGAAACCGTAACCCAGAGAGCGGTCTGCTGAGCACGGACGGGGAGACCCACTACGTGTCCAGTGACGTCAGCCCTGCCACTGCGCTGACTGACTTCAGTTCTTTTTCAAATGTGACAGAAAGTCACAAAAAAGTTTATATTTCACTATTTTAGACATTTAAGAGTACATTTTGAGCTGTTTTGTTATAAATTATGTTATTTCAATTTTCTGTAATATCATAATAAATTTACCATTATATTGAATTTCAGCAAAAAATGCTCAAAACGTACTAAGTTGCACCAATTAGGTTTGTATATAGATAAATTAGAATCTAATGGCATTATGACATAAAAAAAATTATTACAAAATGTCATACAATAAGGCACACAAAACATTTTTGTTGTTGATAGTGTAGGGCACAGGAAAACACTGTTAAAAATCTTGTAAATGGAGAAAAGTCCTTGAAACAGTTTCACACTAAGTAACAATTTTACAATAATTACAGTATTTCCATTTTTAAGTAAATACAGTTAAGGTGGTGCATTTTATCAAAATAAATGATTACATCAAAGTACAAAAATTTCCTATTATTCATTCTTGAAAAGCACAAAAATATAGAAAAATGTACAAATAGCAGAGGGAAAAGTTTTTTTGAGCTCGTGGGGTCAACGCAAACACCATGGTCAGCGGATACAAATACTCGTTCGGACGCATCCGAGTGTTGCAGGAAAACGGTTAAGCCCAGACAGTCGGAGGCACCCACTGTGCACCGAGGCGTCAGGCAGGTAACAGGCACGCAGAGGATGCCCCCAGAGCTCGGCCGAGACACCAAGCGAGAGACTCGGCACGCGCCCTCACACAGCCTACGCCCTGTGAGCCTGCCACGGCGTGACAGCTGCGCCAAGGGGGACGTGCAGGCCGCTGTGGGAACACGGGAGGAGCAGCCAGCACAGAACACCTGGGTCTGGTAACAGGAAGGTGGCCCCAAAGAAGTGACGTGTGTCTGAAGGCGGCAGCCGACGGGGGTGGGAAAAGAAGAAATGGGTCGTAACGTGCTGGTTAAGGCTTTCTGCTGCCTAGGAGAGCGAGCCAGAATCGGGTGTCTGCCCAGGTGGCTGTTTTTTAACCTCCCAAGCTTAACCTCTTCCATCTCCCCTCTGGTCACCACCTTCTAAAATTAGTTTAATTCCAGCTTTAAAAATTATATTTGAATACGCACGGGAGCTCTCCCAGTAGGAGAGCAACTCTGCTATCGTTTCAGGTAACCTCACTTATGCTCTGTGCCACTACCTGTTCTTTCCACCTTGAAGTGACATGGAGACTCTATCTCGCTCCTGTCCAAGTGCTCGGGAGCGCCCTTCATTACAGGACTCAGACACTTACAAGCGTACGCGGGGATACCTGCCCCGGAGGGACTGTGCAGACGCACCCAGAGACACTCATCCACCAACACACGCACGCATGCAGACGCCCACACACCCTCAGGGACCCCCACGCACCCCCAGACACACATCCACCAACACACCCACACATGCAGACGTCCACACACCCTCAGGGACCCCCACGCACCCCCAGACACACATCCACCAACACACCCACGAATGCAGACGCCCCCACAGGTGCAGGGACGTAACCGGACGTCCAGTCCCAGACAAGGGACCGCATTTGTACCTGACCGGCTGGATCGATGGTGACGCTGTGAGGTGTGTTGAACTTCGCGGGCCCTGTCCCCTTTTCTCCGCGCAGCCAGAGCACCATGAAATCTGCCAACGGTAAGCACACACAGTCAGCGCGCCGCGCCGCTCAGGCTGCATCTGACGTCACGGGCTGCAGGCCGCTGCGCAGTGGGAACCCCTTTCCCGGCTTCCGGTTTCTGGACCCACGCGCCTCGTTCTCACGCTGCACGAGAAACGGCGCCTTCTCTTTCGAGCGGTTCACCTGCCTCTTCAATGACAGCCACGAGGAGTTTTCGTCACTCGGAATCACTGTGTAGGCTTCACCTGTCCCTCAAACGGGTCCCCGTCCCACGGCGCCGCCTTTGGAGCCGCCGTTCCTCCGAGCCGGAGCACTGACGTTCCGTGCTCGCTGCCTGTCTCCCTCACTGCCCTGTAGTGGGCAGAGCAGTGGTCCCCTGGAAGGACGTGGCCAAGTCCCAGCCTGCAGGACCCGCTACAACTGTGACCTTTCTGGAAACAGGGTCGTTGCAGCCAGGACACGAGATGAACCTGGATTTGGGGTCACCCAACGACCAGTGTTCTCACAAGAGAAAGGGGAGGCAGGTCTGAGACCCAGAGGCGGACTAGAACGAGGCCACTCCAGCGAGCAAAGGCCTAGGGTGACCAGGGGCCGCGGAGCGGAGGGTCCCCCCGGCCCCCACGGCCCGCCCTGTAGGCCTCAACGACCAGAGAAGACGGCCCGGCCTGGAGCCCTCTGCTGCAGCAGCCACAGGCACGCACACACCTGCGCTCCACGCGTCTCCTACACCTGCTTCGACCTTTCATCGAATTTTCATTCTCACCTCGTTCCCACCTCGTCTCCCTGCAACTCTCACCAACCAGGTCGTCACTAGGTGATAAAATAAGGACACAGACCCCACCTGAGAGCTCACGACGCACACATCCTGGTACCGCACCCCGTTTCTGCTACACAAACCCCGGACATCATGTCGGGTGAAATGATGGCTCCCTGTTACGGCTCAGGTGTGCTGTGGACGAGAGACTGTCCCATGACATGACCCTGCGACTAGGTCTGGGCCAGAACGAGGGTCACTTCCTGTAAACCTCCGCACAGACGGACTGACGCACCAGGCTCCTCTGCCCCGGGCACGCTGGTTCCTGCGAAAGGCAGCTGCCCTGCCCTCGGCCAGCATGGAAGGCCTCCCCTTCCCTGGGACAGGCCACCACCAGGGCCCCTATTCATCCTGCCCTGTTCTAGAGCATTCTTTAGCAGCTGCCATGCAGCTTGGAGAACATCCACATCATCTTGCCGCCATCCTACGTAAGTTCCCTTCATCAACTCCTGATGAGACGCCGGGGTTGTCCGCCTCTTTCCTTGGTCTCTTGGCCCTGGGAAATGTTCCCATCGTGAGCTCTCAAGAACATCTCAGATCTTATTTTCTGCTGCTCAGAGTGCACCCTAAGCTCCTTTCTTAAACACCTGCTATTACCACCTGTGGCCAGGCCCCTCCCCTTGACACCAGTTTGGGGCGTGAACTCCTATCCTACTTCTCCAGCCAGCAGCAGTTCCTCCTCCTAATCTCAGCGTAGGACTGTATTCATCTTGGCAGCAATCACCGCCACACAGTAGCATTTACCGGTCACCTGTCAGACACCTGCACCTAGGAGACCACGGAGGGTGCAGAGCAGGGACTTTAAGAAGACATGTGCTGATCATGATCAGTCAGCCCGCAGGGGACCTCAGCTCTGGGGTGCCAGGCTTTCAACCCCCCAGTGCTTAATAGGACTGAATACCCACTTACCTCCTGAGCCCACTGCAGGTCCTCATACTGCCCCGCCCCCCGCTCCCCACAAAGGGAAGACCCACCTTTTGGGGAGGGGTAGGCAAGCCCATTATCAGAATCTTTAATGACTGGCCAACCCACACATCGGGTCTGGTTCTTCCTAGCAACACACCTGAACCTTTTACACACACATCCACATACAACAGCTGTAACACTACACCAGATGCCAAAATCATCCCAACTTAGTCATGTTCTCCTAATGCCACCTCCAGTTGGTCAGGTACCTTGGGACAACTTGATCAGTCTGTTATTCAGCCCGCCGTCTCCATCCACGATGTACATCTCACCAGTATCCTCCACATAGAGTTCGGCGGGGTTGTCAAACTGCAGAGGGTTCAGGCCGGTGCCTTTTGTGCCTGGGGTGCCCAAGATTTGAACAAGGTCCCCGAAGGAGTTGTACTTTTTAACAGTATGACCAAAGGAGCCTAGAAACACAGGCATGTACATGTCACAAATACAATCACTGCACAAACATGCCTGCTTTTCAAGTACACTTGACCCTTGCACAACAGAGGGGAGGGGGGTGGTCAGGGGTGCCAACCCCTGCACCGTAGCAAATGCATGTATCAGTTTTGACACTCCCAAAATTTACTACTAACAGCCTACTGCTGATTGGGACTTATCAATAACATGATAAAAGGTCAACTAACACATGTTTTACATGTTAAATGTATTATATATGTATATTATACACACACACATATATACTATATTCTTATAATAAAGTAAGATAAAGAAAATGGTATTAAGAAATCATAAGGAAGAGAAACTACGTTTACAATATTTACGAAAAAAGGGGACCTGTGCAATTCACACCCACGTTGTTCAAGGGCCAACTGTAAGCTGAGCACAAAACCTTGACAGAATTCAGCAGCAACACAAAGCCAGCAGGCTCAGATAATTAAACATTTGACAACCGACAGAGTGTCTTCATTAGTTACAGCCAAATCTCTGCGTGAAGTAAAATCTCAGGTAGTCCCAAATAAGGAGAGTCTATGTTCAAATCCATAAAACTACAAAACCCCGTGTCCTTATACAGAAAACGGATGTTAAGTGACTGGCACACCACTTCCGTTTCCGTCTTACAACCTGGGAGCAGCATGGCAATCAAGACGGGAATCACTGATCCCCAATCACTAGTATCTTATCTTCACACCTACGGTAAAATCTGAGCGACAGTGACCTTATACGCAAAAGTACAAAGCAGAATACTAATACATGGGGAAAGTCCACAAAGCAGCGAACCACCATCAACTGGAAGGCATTCCAAGACCCAACTAACTGGGGGTTGGTCAAAACATAAAGAGGATGCGCTGAGCGTAGTGGAAATCAAGTGACTAGCCTGCATTACAATTCTACCTTGACAACCACAGTTATTATTACACTTGATTTGGAAACTTCAGGTAAAGCAATGATGAGAGGGCCAAGCATGGAAGACAGCACCCCCCAACGTTTCTAAAGAATTAGCAAGAGAGAACACCAGTAATGGTTGTTTTTTTTTGTTTTTTTTAAGAAGTGGCTGATTTGCAGCTATGTTTTTATTAAAGGGGATTTATTCCTTTGCAAAATGGGAAGGCACACAGACACTGTCTTCGGGTCCGTGCAGGGACAAACCAGCTATCGTGGAAAGAAGGAAGACAGGTGGGGGCTTTGTATGTCTGGGAATTGGGGACATGTTTCCTTTGTAAAAATCACATGAATGGAATGAATTAAAAGACAAAGACCTTTAACAGGGAATGCCAAAACAAAGTAAAAACAGTTCAAATTTTATTACAAAGAACTCAGAGGTCATCTAGGGGTTTCTGGCTGAAACACAATCTTATCATCCAAAATGCAGCTTGAAATAAATGAGGCTCCAAAAACCTTCTGAGTTCTGAGAACACTGGTTGGTAATGGCACTTCTTATAAAAGCAGGGGCCTCCTTAATTCCAAAATCGTACCTGAATGATTAGCCAGAACTGGGGAAACAGAGTGTGAGGACAGCAACGGCACCGGGCAGGAATATGACAAACCTTGTCTTTCTGAGCCTGCGGATGCCAGGTTATCTCTGTCTTGTTGGACGCCACAAGCACCCTCAGACAGCTACCTCTGACCCTTTATCTCCAAGCTGCAAATTGAGCTTGCGCTTCCTTAGTTCTGCAGCACATTCTACAAAAATGGTTGATGGAAGGTAGATTTCAGACACGCTGCAGTCAGTGGAATTTCGGAAGTGTTAACAGCAGTGGTTTCTGTGAATCCTGCGTTTCGGGCACCCAAGCAATTCTGGTTGCTTCGTGCAATCTCTTTTGAAAGAAAACTGGTGAAGGAAAATGAGAAGCCAGGACTCCATGCACGCGCTTTCAGCGATGGCCGTTTTATTTGACTCCAGAGAGGAGGTTTAGAATTATTTAACGAGAAGGGCAAGTGATGCTTTAAAGACAAAAAGACTTGTCAGGTTAAAAGAGAGCTCACACTGGTCACAGCCTTCTTGTTAAACATCTCAATTCTACCAAAGTACAATAGGTCTTTAGGGGTAAGTGATTTCACGGGTCGTTAAAGAAGTTACAATCAGATTTGCCAACTCTGACTGACGTACTAGCAAGGACGTGGGCAAAGGTGTCCTGTCTGACCAGACAACTTCACATACGTACCATTTCCTACGTCCGTGATCCAGACAGACTGTTCATGTTGTGAACTGGCTGCAAACGCACCATGTGGGGTGTCCACCGTGTCATTCCAGGCCCGCAGGAAATAGCCATCCTCTGTGAACACTAACACCTTTGGGATGTGATCCCCTCTCTGAAGGGACACAAAAATGCCTGCTCAGACGGGCTCAGTTTTAAGGACGTAATCTTTATTTTGGCAGAGCAACAGAAATTAAAGGTGAATCAAGAAGGGTAACAGCACTTCAAAACCCATCTTCAAAGCCTAACGCCTATCTATCTATCCCATCTCAAAGCCAACGTATTTGACTGAAACCAATTCAAAAACCAAATTCCACAATCGGCATAATGCAGACGCTTACGGTCACTGAGCACAGCGAGCACAGCGAGGCTTCTTCCTTCGTGCTCACATGTTTGTAATTGCACCTTCACTTACCTGGGCGACATAAACCAGGCCGTTCAGGGAGTCAACTGCGACACAAAACGTTGCTCCGGTGAAGTACTCCGAATGCGGGGGCCAGCCCACGTCCAGCCGGTACAGGACCACCTCCCTTCTCCAGATTTGGAAATCAAACTCCCTTAAAACCTTAAATGACATCAGAAGATTAATTTTCAGTTTACCCTCTAGATTAAAAAAGCAAAAAAGACTGAGTTGTCATCATGCCTGGACACCTGACCCAGAGGGCAGAAATGTTTGCGGGGGAGAATGGGCTTCTATGTTTAAAAGCCAAGGCGGCCACAAAACAAACCTGCCAACCATTTGAGGATGTAGGGGGCAGGGGAGGAAGACAAAACAGGGACCGTGTGGATGTCCCCTGTGGATGTCCCCTGTGGATGTCTCATGTGGATGTCCCGCGTGCAAACGTGCCTCGACTCACACCGTACACTGAAAGCACGCTAGGTGGAGAATGCATTCACCACGCGCACCCACGTGGGATTGTCACCGCGTGTCCCAAAGGGCTCAGGGCGCTCGCGTGGGCCCACAGCCAGGCCTTCTCCTGAGTTTCATCCCAAGAAGCCTGCGCCTTGTCCCGAGAGCAGAAACACAGCGGTGCGAGTCGCAGGCACGCTGGGACTCGGAGACACAACATCCAAGAAACCCGCCGACCGCGCAGGACAGTCCCGGTCCCGGGTGGGTGTGGACCCTCAGAGCCTGCGGCTGCCGCCGAGCCACGCAGATGCCCAGGGGGCTGCGACTTGCACAGCGCTGCGTGTGGAAGGACCAGGCCCACTGAACGGTGTCGCTGTGGCGCCACCATAGAGTGGAAAAGCCAGGTGTCAGGGACCTCTGCACGAACATTCCAACACCAGGAGACCAGGGGACACCTGGGGGTTCCGCTCCCCTTCCGCCCCCGCACCCCAGTTTGAGACAAGCCAGTGCGCCCAACCGCTCCGTCCCACGATGGCTGCGTCCCCGCTCACACTGTCTCACTCACCGGAGAGTCACAAAAGAGCGAATGCAAAACCAGAGCTGTAAGGACGAGGCCCACGCCGGCTGCACAGACCCCGAGCCTCGCCATGCCGAGCAGGAGCTTCGGGGGGCGGCGGGGGCCCGCAGGGTCCTGGGCGGCCGGGGGTGGGGGGGGACCACAGGGTCCTCGCTGCCCGCAGGGCCTGCCCGGACGCTGTTCCCACCACGCCCCCGGGTACGCGGGGGTCCGGGAGCCGAGGGAGCGGAACGGGGGTGGGGGGGAAGCAGAGCTCCGCCTGGGGCCGCCCGGAGCCTCCCTGGGTCCCCGCCCCATGTCACGTGCCTCGCGGACCCAGTGACCGCGCCGCCCCGCCCCTGCGGGAGGACGTCCCCGGCCCGCCCCCCAAATCAGGGCGCCCGCAGCTATGCCTTCGCCACCCGATGTCCTTTCTTCCCCAATTGCGACCGATCGGTCAGAAGCCAGCGCGCGCACCCCTCCGGGACACGGGCGCGCGACCCTCCGAAGCGACCTGCAGGGCCCGGGGACGGCTGCCCGCGGCTCCCAGCCCCGGCCGCTCAGGCGCGCGCCGCTGTCACCTCCGTTCCCACACGAGGACCCCGCGGCGGCTCCGGGGACACGGCGGCGGCGGCGCAGCGCGGAGCGGACTTGTGCTACCGGCTTCCGCGGGTCCGCGTGGTCCGGGGCAGCGCGGGTGTGACGGCGCGGGGCTGCCGGCGGGACCGGCGCTGCGGCCTTCCCGAGCCCCTCGCCCGCGGCCGGGGTCCCCCACGCCCGGAAGCCGAGCCGGCCGGTAACAAAGAGCCGGCCAGGCCGGCGCCGTGGGGCCGGGGCCGAGGCCGAGGCCGAGGCCGGCGGCGCTGCTGGGGGCGCGGCGGGGACGGCTGTCTGCAGGGACTCGGGGCGCACCCGCCCAGGGGTCAGCGGCGCCCCTGCCGCCCCCGCCGTGCACCCCCTGGGGACACAGGCGCCCCTGCTGTGCACCCCCCCCCCCCCGGGACACAGGCGTCCCTGCCCCGCACCCCCCGGCGACACGGGCGCCCCTGCCCTGCACCCCCCGGGGGATAGCGCCTCCACCCCTCTCCCCCGGGCCTGCAGCTGCAGGGGACCGACGCTCAGCCCTGGCCGCGGGGCTCCAGAGGACCCGGCCCTTCCCGGAGGCATCCTGAAGCTTTGTGCGAAAAAAGCTGGGGGAAGGCGGATGCTGTTGGGTTTTTTTTAATTAAAAAAGAGGAAACTTTTTTACAAGCCTCCGTTTTTAGAAGAATTTTGCAGAGTTTGAAGCGCTGTCTACCTCTCCGCATCCTGTCTCCCGGCCCTGGAGTCTCCTCCTCCCCGGCTGGAACACCCATTTCCCCCGTGGCCGCCGAGCAGGGATGAACGCTTTGTCATTGCGAGTGTGACGGGCACAGCCACGTGGAGAGCACAGCCAAGATGGACAAGAAGTCCTTCGAGACGGTGCTGGATGAAATCAGAAAGGTAACTGCACCCAAGCCCTTCCGTCATCCACCCTCATGGTTCCTTCTCCGTAGGACCGTGCACGTCACAGTGTTTGGGTCGCAAAATCGGTGGGAATTGTAACGTGTAGTGTGGGAGCGTGAATCCTGACACGTTCACGTGCGAACACAAGTCACGTTAACGCTGTCAGCGTCTTGAGGAATCAGCACGGCATTGTGGACGTGACACCCACAGAGCCCTCCATTCTGAATCCGGTTCCACGAGTCCCTGGTGGCTCTGGAGTTTGGGATTCGTGATTTCTGGTTTCAGAACCGACTTCCGCCTCTTGCAGGAACACGTGACTGAACCCAGCGATCTGTAAGTTTGTGTCGTGGCGGTTACTGTGACGGCAGGTTTCTGCAAGCTGAGAATTTGTCACGTGTTTCCTGGGCTGCACAGGACAAGGGTGGCATTAAAGGCGCTCAGGAATGGGCTTCACTCACTTGAATTCCAAAACTTTTTTTCTCCTGCTTTCCAAGTTTTTGCTGCTTTTTGGGCCGACCTCCCAGAATGAATAGAACAGCAAAAAGTGTTGGAAGGTAGCCTTGGGCATTAACAGCACTTCAGTCACAAAAATGTGAGAGTTCACCTAATTGTAAGTGAAAGGACTTACTGTAATATTCTTATGCTAATAGAGTCCTTGCTTAGAACCTCTGGGCAACTCTCCTCATTTCCACACCTGTAAGGCCCTTGACTGACCTAGAAAGACTTGTTACCTTGCGCGCTGGTGCTTATTATTTAGTATTTCATCTTACAAAATCATCAATAAAATTGCCTGTGGACATGCTGTTTTGCTTTATTCTCTATGAAGAAAATGGTTTTTCATCATCCTTAAAGGTTTTTTTCTTTTTTCAAATTTACATGTGAGGTGAAATTTACAGATTCGACAACATTGAACGTTCATTTTTGAACGGAATTTTTGCTTTTGCAAACCCCTTTTTTCCAGTTAGGATTTGCAATAAAATGTCAGCTTGCTAACTCTGTGTTTAGGATTTGCCACAATTGGTTCAAGAGCTGATACTTAAGTACTGTTCATGAGAAAATAATTTGTGTATTCGGGTAGACCCGTAGATTGCTACTTTTGGAAGCCAGGGTGTCACTTAGCATACTGTCTCCCTTCTAAGTTGTAAAAAGATGGCACAGTAAATACTAACGAGGGACTAGCACATTTTCCAGAAATAAAAATTATGTCACACGAGACAGCGACTTAAGACCTTATTTCTGGTTTACAACCAACATGTGTTTTGCTGTCTGTGCCGAAGAATTAGACTCATCAGCATCGTCTTAGTCCATTAGAATGGGGTGAAAGCATAGGCGTACCTAAGTGTGAGAACTGCCGTTGCTGTTTGAAGTTACTCCCGGACTCTGAACGTGTACGTCCGTTTAAGCCAGGCCGCGTCTTCCTCAGTGCTACCACACCTCCGCAGGTAACGCGGGCTGCCCCGGTTGGTGGTTACAGGTGCTGACAGTCTGCCGTTTCCGTCTCTGAGATCAGCCCGTAGCCTCAAGGAGAGCATCTCAAGGAGAGCACAGCAGGCTGTCGGGGAAACCCAGCCATAGGCACCTCTGCTTTTCGTATCACATGGCTGGGTACTTTCTGGACAGCCCTTGTACGTGATGTCCGTCAGCTCTGGACGGTGCTGGGTCAGGGCCACCGGACTCGTCCCTGATTTCCCATGGATAGAGGCCACGTGAGGAAGGGCACCGTCACCAAACCCCTCTGAGGTCGGGTCCGCCGTTGACTGTTTCCATCATCAGTCACTACGCGGTGGGCAGTGACCAGTGTCCCCTCTTGTGGGCGAGGAGGCTCTGGGTAGTCGAGATGCTCTGCCTGTGAGTGGCAGGCGCGGAGATGAGTTCGGGGCCTGGGGCCTTGGGTTCTCCTGTCTCACGCTTCCTACCACGTAGCTCATCGTGGACGCTGAACAGCAGCCGATGGCTGAGGAGCGCCTGACACATTTGATCGTCTTAAAAGTGACCGTTTGGTGGAATTGGGGGTGCTCAGAAACTCTGTCTGTAATTGCTATTGACGACGAGTGCTGTGCTTCCAGTCCTGTCCCCTTTCGGTGTGGGAGTGAGTAGGGAGGCCCAGGTCTTCCTGATGTCTGTGTGTCCTTCACAGCGTGGAACCCGGGACGGTGGAACATGGGGTCACCGTGGTGACATCACCACACTGGTGTCCCCACAGCACATCGCCACAGTGACGTCACCACCCTGGTGTCCCCACAGCAGTGTCGCCACAGTGACATCACCACACTGGTGTCAGCACAGTGACATCGCTGTGGTGACATCACCACACTGGTGTCAGCACAGTGACGTCACCCCAGCAGTGTCACCAGTGACGTCGGCTGCCTCGCGGCTGGGCTGAGGAAGTCTCCCCCCGCTGGCGTTGTGCAGGCATTTCGGCTGTATGCGTATGACTGTTCTGCGTACAGGTAGTAATGCCGTTTTCCTCTTTTTTAGGCTGTTTTGACAGAGTACAAATTAAAAGCAATTGAATATGTGCACGGATATTTCTCCAGTGAACAGGTAGGTATTCCTGTTTCGTTTAAGCTAAAGTTATTGGTTGTTTTTTTTTTTTTTAATATGATGTTCTGGTTAATGTCTATTGACCACATTTTTCCATGTATAAGACGATACTTTTGTCTCAAATCGTTAGACCAAAAATTGGGCGTCGTCTTATACATGGGGGCGTCTTACGTACAGGGAAAAATACGGTACCTGCTGGGCGAGGTCAGAATTGCTTTTACTTTGTTGTATTTATGCAGGAACTTTAGAAGCTTTCAGTTTTGGTAGAAAACTTGACAGAATTCATAGTTTGGGTATTTTTATAAACATACCCTCTTTCACCACAGTATCCTATGTTAACATGATTCATTTCAAGTGCACTGTCTAAAAACAGCAGTTTAAAGCGTGTGTCATTCCAAACACAGTCCCATAAATTTGCAAACTTCTTATGGAAAACATCATCCAATTTGTGTAGTACTCATAAGTCCATAATTACAAAATTCACTACATGTTGTAAAAGAAAACTCGAATAAATGGTGAAATAATTTATTGGAAGCCACAAAGTAAAAATTTTAGGAATGTGAAGAACACAGAGTCTTAATAAGTAGTCCTGAAGTAAACCTTGCAGAAACATTTGCAAACGCATTGTTACTGGAGCCGAGTTACTTTTTTGCTTTCAGGTGGTCGATTTACTGAGATATTTCTCCTGGGCTGAGCCTCAGCTGAAGGCAATGAAAGCGTTACAACATGTAAGTGAGCTACTTTTCCTTAGACTGTAGGATGTAAGAATCCTGAATTATCTCCTAGTTTTCTATAATTCATCTCAAGTTTACATTAGGAATACGGACCCTAGTTATGCTTTGATTATTCAAAATAACTTTGCTAAAAAATGAACACTTCTCAAGCTGTACATTTAAATTGTGTGTACCGTGTCACTAAATTGTACACCACAGCGTTCTAATTGGCAGATTGGAAGAGAAAATATAGGCAAGGAAAACATCAGATTGAGTTCTTAAGTATTGTTATGTACGTTCTGTCTTTGGCTATCGTCCCCCTCTTGTATTTGGTCTTAGGGGGAGAGTCACGTGGGTTTATACTTACACCTTTGGACCAGCATTGTCCACATGGCCTTCCAGTGGTGATGGAAAGATCCAGTGTGATAACCACTGGCTTTTGAGCACTTAAAATATGTCCATGCTGCCTGAGGAGTGGTGTGTTTAGTTTTATGTACTTTTAATTTAAGCAGGCACAGGTGCCTATTGGGCTGCTGTGTGGCTAGCACAGTTTGGAGCCTCCATGAACAGCGGGATCTAATTCCAACAGAATCTGGCTGTAGGCGGAGATTTTCTGGGGTGTGGCAGGCATGGTAGCTTTAAGGGAACTGAGGGTCCTAAACTGATTTGCCCGAGACTGTGGTGGGTCTATTAGTGGTCTCCTCTGTAGCAACTGCTTTTTCTCTGCCACACACACACACACACACACACACACACACACACACACGGGTTATCGTAACCATGCACCCCTCACCTGGGGGAGAAAGTCTTTTCCCGAGGGCCAAAGGGGCAGTGCAGTCCCCTGGGGCCAGCAAACACAAGAGCTTCGATGAGGAGTGCTGCTGGGGACCTGCCTGATGTCAGCAGGCAGTGAACTCAGGGTGAAGCGCTGCAGTAAAGAAACCTGGTTCCCTCCTTTCCCCGACCCTGTGATTGCCGTCCTCGTTTTAGGCACCCCTCACTGCTCAGCACCCTGGACCTCACCTGAGGCTCAGACCGTGGCCGACCTCGCAGTCTGTCACAGAGGAATGTAGTGTTGTCTCACTCCTCCAGCAATGGGTCTGCCGTTTTGTCACCTAACCTTTCTGAGGGAAGTGGTACACGTACAAGTGTTTTCTCTGTAGATGAACCCATGGAGAGATGTGGATAAAAAAGCACGCACAGGAGAACTTAGATCTTCATTGGAAATAGATTGAAAAGCTGAAGTTTCATTCACTGCAGGTTAGGGCTTGCTTTTGAGTAAGCAGTTTTCACCTCAAATATCTACACAAGGTCACACAATGTATTTCGCAAACTCTTCCTAGACAAAGTGCTGCCTACGTCACTGCTGAATGTCACTACGGTCCCCTCCGAAGGACTCCCCATGGGAAGCTGTGCACCAACACCAGCGCCTCGTCCACCCCTCACAGCAGTTCTGGAACTCTTTTTCTGGAGTGGCCGTCAGAGCTGCCAACATTGTGACACCTGACCGAGCTGTCTGCACAGTGCTGCCAATGTAAACACTCGGTGGCAGGTTCGCGAACTTAATTGTCAGATTTGGGGGATGACGACAGCTCTGATGGCCATTCCAGGAAAAGAGTTCCAAAGTTGCTTTGAAGGGTGACTAGGCGCTGGTGTTGGTGCACAGCTCCCCAAGGGGAGGACTTCA
The DNA here is from genome assembly GCA_004026885.1 of Lyroderma lyra. Lineage (NCBI taxonomy): Eukaryota > Metazoa > Chordata > Mammalia > Chiroptera > Megadermatidae > Lyroderma > Lyroderma lyra. Next base: position 71,095 of record PVJL010006100.1, read on the forward strand.
AAGGTGACCGTAGTGACATTCAGCAGTGAGGTACATAGCACTTACTCTAGAATGAGTTCGTGAAATTGTCTGACCTCGTATTATGAATATTTAACAATGTATTCCCCCCAAATGGCAATTTCTGGCGTGAAAATTTCTCAGGTTAAGATTAAAGTTATTTTTTATATTAATAGAAAATGGTGGCTGTTCACCCAGCAGAAGTGGTCAACATACTCAACTGTTTCACCTTCAGTAAAGACAAACTCGTCGCTCTTGAACTATTAGCCTCGTGAGTATTTTCTTTTCACTTCATTGGAGGAAATTTGGAAGTTTTTAAGTGTTTTCTAACTGTGTTAGTGTGTCAGAATTGTATTTGTAAACGGAATTCTTAATAAAACCTGTGAAAGCACAGAGCGGAATTCTTGTATCAAAGTAATCTAGCGTACTTACAGCGTACAGAATAATGGGCTTATGAACTGTTTATTTTGGTTTGTCCATGTTTCAGTGGCTTGCTTAGGCTTCCTCTGAATGACAGGAAAGGCTCGTTGATAAAACCATAGAATTGATAGGTACATAGTCCTGCCACACTCGGACAACGTGTTGTTTTGGCATAATCTATACTTACTCGTTCTGGTCCTCATTTCTCTCAGATGTGAAAGTGAAGATCTCCCGTCCTCGATAGGGGAGGTACGAAAGCTCCTAGCTCAGCATTTAATCACTGGTCGTAAGGACTGCCACCCAGAGAGACAGGGAACTAGACTCCTCCAAAAACGGCAGTCTGGGAGCTGTTTACTCTTAACACGTGCATTTTCACGTCCTCTAGAGACTTACAGCCATCTCCGAAAACACAGCATTGAAATTTAGCATAAGGTAGAACTTCATCTGTAGATCAGTCATGACTTTTATGCACCTAACGCGTGCGTTGGCTCTACTGCCACAGCTCTCCTAACGTTCATTGACGGTATGTTTTCAGGGGTCCCAAAACAGCGAATTGTATTTGTGGTCTTACACTGTTACTTTGGGGTAGCCAGCTAAACCTCGGTTAGGTTATACTGAACCATTTTTATGTAACGCTGTTTATGTCCACCAGTTAGAAGTAAATAATCAGTCACACTTATCTCCCCGTGTCACGTCACGGGAGCTTACTCAGATGTGTTTGTATGATAACGACGGTGGTGGGTCTCTGTGTTGTCCACGTTCTGAAACGGAATCTAAATTGTATTTCTTTGATAGAAACATTGTTGATGCACAGAATTCTCGTCCCATTGAAGATTTATTCAGGATAAACATGTCTGAGAAGAAAAGGTGCAAGAGAGTACTCGAACAGGTAGTTTTCTCAGGGTCACTGTGGGATTGTGTGCCCGCACGTTAACCGTGGTGGGAAGCCTGGTGCTGTCGGGCGGTGCGATGCGTACGAATGACGTCCCCACAGCCTGTGGAGAAGTTGAGCCGGGGACATGGGAGGGTGACGAGCCTCGGGGTCTTTATTCTCAGTCCCTTGGCAGCTTGGCCACGACTCCAAGCTTTTGTCTCTAATCTGAAGAGTTTAGGAACTTGACTCTTTGAATTTGCTTTGTTATTAAGCTGATGTTAATCCAGTGCATCAGAGATGAATAATTGGGCACCATCCAGTTGGCCAATTAAAACCTCTCGGAGTGGGAGAAGTCGTCCTTGTCCAAGCCTGGAAGACTTGATGCGTCACCTCAGAGAGTCAGGATGTTGGATTGTGATGGCTGGAAACTGGATTGTTTGATTTGTTTGTAGGTGACCACCCTCTTTTTTGTGCAACAGGCTTTCAAGGGCGGCTGCAAAGCTCCTCACGCCATGATCTCTTCCTGTGGAACCATCCCAGGGAACCCGTACCCCAAAGGGAAACCGAGTCGCATCAATGGCATCTTCCCAGTAAGCGTACTCGTGTGGCTGTGTTTGACACTTCTTGTGGCTAAATAGGAAATGCAGCACCGTCATGACATTTACAGAAAATGCCAGCTGGCGAGGCTTCCGCAAAGGAAGGGATCGTTTTGTTACGTCAGCAACTCGGTTCACAGCTTCGCCGCTGGTTCGGAGTTCACGGATGAGCTCCATGAAAGTATCTGCGAACACGCGGAAGAACCAGCCAAGCAGAAAGGGGGGCAGCTCTGTTTTGTTCTGCTTTTCCACGTCGTGTGCAAGCAGATGTGCACTTCGGGGAGGCGCCTCTCTCAGATGCTCCGGCCTCCTCGGACAGTCTCAGTCCCGTGGGTCCGGGAAGCTGTGTGCAGGGCACCGGGCGACCCCCTGCACGGTCAGGGTGCGGGCAGCCTGGTCCAAGGGAAACTCGTTTGCACAGCCCAGAGGTTCCTGCCCCCTCTGTCAAGAGTGGTGTATTTTTGTTGCAGTGAGACCAAGGGCCCGAAGGTTGGGTGGATTCACACCGTAACGTTGTCTTCTGCTGCTGCTGTAGCGAGTCGGGGGCGTGGGAGGGGCTGGGCCTGGTTCTGGTCCCGGGTGTTCGGAGGCTGCCGTCAGTCATCGAAGCTGCCGAGAGCTCCCTTCCCAGCCCGGCGGGGTGGTGCGCCTGTCGGTGGGGGTCTTTGTCCCACACCCCGGGGACCTGTCCCTGGTGCTGCTGGAGCACCTCCTGACACAGCTGCTGGTGTCCACCACAACAGACGGCCCTGGAGGGGGGCAGTGGGGGTGCTGTTGTCTCTGTGCCTCAGCCGTGGCAGTGCAGGGCTGTCGTTTCTGGAGCAGCCTGTTGTCACACAGGCTGGCCCTCTTCATGCTGGCAGGGGGCTGACTGCACGGGGCGTTAGGGGGGAGGGACCACTGGGGACCATCTGGAGGCTGACTTCCAGACATGTGAGGACACACACTGTTAGGGGGACACACCATAATGGCCTGTCACCTTGTTCTGCTCTGTTAGTGACAGCAGTCTTCAGTGAGGTCCCATTTGCCCTGTGCAACGTGAGCTGTCACAGCTTGTGCTCATGGAGAACACCACGGCTCCCGTGCCATTTTGGCTGTGACACGGGTGTCCCCTTGGGTTCTTTGGGTGTCACACATACTGCAGCCCTGGAGGGCAATCTCTGGTCGTACCTGCTGTGGAGAGAATTGAGGACGTGCTTTGTGTCCTGTCCCCTCACGTGTTCTGTGTGCTTCCAGGTACCTCTGTGTGTGTGTCCTGAGGGTTGTGTGGCACAGGATGCTTAGGGACCTCAGCCGCGTCATGTAGCCACGGCGGGACTGGGTCTGGACTCCAAGTTTGAACTCCTACCAGCTCACCCTTCATTCACTGTGATCCAGGCAGACGCCGGGGATGTGCGGGGTCAGCTGCAGACCACCCCCATCAGCGAGCTCCAGAACACAGCGCGTCGCAGCCTTGCTGCTGGGGCGGGGCTTGCCCTCCGCGTGTCGCAGGTGCAGCACCTGAAACGCAGCAAAGCGAGGCTGCAGCACCACACGCTGAGCCCGTGCAGTGAGCAGGTCACTTGCTTTGCTTCTGCTGGGGGACGGCGCCAGGTCTCAGTTTCCTTTCCTCTTTTCGCTCTGCTTTTCTGAACAGGGAACCCCTTTGAAGAAGGACAGTGAGGACTGCGGCAGTGAGGGCAGGGGCATCGCGGCGCGCATCCTCGGGCCGTCCAAGCCGGTGAGTTAGGAAGTCGGCGGCCGAACAGGCCCTGGCTCACGGACAGCTTCCCGCCCCTCGAAGCAGAAATCCTGCTTCGGCCTTTGAAGTCCAAGGCGCGTGGTCTGAGGCCGCAGAGGCGCCTGCGTTAACAGTGCTGAGGCCCCTCTGAGCCTCGGGAGCCCTGTCTTGTAGTTCTGTGTTCGGCTCCGTTCAGCTGTTCCCTCGGAGGGGCGGAGAGCCCAGTCACTAAGGTTGTGGTTTGGCCGGAGCAGTGTCCGTGCAGCTGGACCCGGGTGGGGTGTGTGTCCCAGGGAGGGGGACGGGTTGCTGGGACAGGGAACTGAGCAGAAGCAGCCCGTGGACACAGGCCCCTGGACTTGGAGTAGGAGCAGAGTCGTCACCGGTCAGTCCTCGCACGGGACCAGCGCGTCATTCAGGACTGCTGTTGTGGGAGGGGACCCCGGAGCCGCTCTGCACCCAGGGTCCGCGTGACCTCGCTGTCTCCCCGCCTCCCCCAAAGTACAGCATTTGGCTCATGTCCTTGGTTGTTTATACAACGTCCATCATCAGTGGCAGATTAGTGGGTTTCAAAGGGCAAAAAGACTAAAACCTGAATTCACAGCTCTGACGGGCGTTGTGCCCGAGCTGTCGGCATCGCAGACGCTCAAGGAAACTGCTTCTCCCAGGGGCAGGAGCGGGTGAGAACGTCAGATGAGTTTAGGAGGACGTCGGAGGCCCTAGGGTAGCGGATGCCAAAGGCGGGGGGGTGTCTGGTGTGACGTGGGAGGGGACAGGATTTCCTGGGTCACCTGGGCCAGCTCAGAGAGGACACGTTCTGGCAACCCTTCGCTGGAGTTGGTTTCACGCTGAAATGAAGGATAAACACCTGAACGGCAGCCTCCGGCATTCAGTAGGAGCCACAGATTTTAGAGCAAAGGGGGGCTCCTGCTCTGCCGCGTGTGGCTCCGACAGCGTGAGCTTCGCTGGGGCAGTTTCGGCCTCAGAAGACGAGCTGTGTTTCCTTTTGCCAGAACACTGACTGAACTGGGTTTTTCTAACTGGGGTGCTCTGCTCTCCCCCATCCAGCCGCCTTCGACCTACAACCCACATAAACCCGTGCCCTATCCGATACCTCCCTGCCGGCCACACGCAACTGTGACACCAAGTAAGGAGCCCCGCACGGCTCTGCACGCGTCCTTTATTGAGTGGGAAGCAGGCGTGGGCGCACGTACTCGGGAGACCCCACGCTCTCCCGCAAGGGGCGGCGTGGAGGCGTGTGACCGTAGAAGGTCCCACGCTCCGTGCCTCACGGAGGACAGACGGCAAGAGTGTGGCGGGCTTCCCTGCCCTCCCCTGGGGGGCTCGGGCCTGGAGTCACGTGGGGTGGGGAACAGGGGTCTCCCAGACCCCACCCTCCACGTACAAGGCAGCTGTTACCCTCGAGCGGTTTTAGACATTGGTTAGACACGTGCGTGGACACAGCGTGAACTCCGGGCCCCGCAGTGACACTAACTGTCCACGTTTTCGCTGTAGGTGCTTACAACAACGCAGGTCTGGTACCCCTGGCGAATGCCGTCGCTCCTGGGGTGCCCCCGCCGCCGCCCTACACCCCGAACCCGGTGGGAACAGGTATGGTCGCGCTGCCGCGGGCTGGGGAAGCACGCAGCTCCCTCGCACACAGGCGTGCACTGCAGGGGGCCGTGGGGGAGCTGGCGGGGCGCGTTGGGGGGCACGGACGTGGGCCGAGTGGCCTCAGCCTGCACGGGTACACACGGCGGCCGGCGCAAGTAAGACGGTTTGACAAGCGCAGGGCGGGGACAGGGACAGCACCGACAGGTGACTGACTGCCTGAACGCCACCCCCGGGAGCCAGGCCTGGCACGGAGGCGCCCAGACGGGCTCCTCACGCCGCTTCCCGAGCCCTTTCCTCTGGGTCCCCTGGGACACGGCGTGGAAGCACACGCGTTGCTCTGTGTGGTGCCACACGGTGGCCCGTGCTGGCCGGCAGGAGAACGAACTCATCGAGCACTACTGAGTAACTTCGAGTCCCTGGAGAGGCAGGAAAAATAAGCTCTCTTCCCACCCTACACGCATCTCCACGTGGCGGTGGGTTCAAAGCTGTGCATTACAGATCTCGCTGCGGAGTACTCTCGCGTTTTTCTGGATCGTAAGTTCTTGGCTGTGGGTTTGTCTCTAGGGAGTGTCGAGGCATTTTCGTTGTTACAATTGTAAGGGAAATGTTTCATTTCTAGGTACTTACTACTAGTCACCTGTCCTAGTTGTTTGTTTGTTTCCTTGAAAGTGTCTTGCGTTTTCCAGGTACAAACTAATGTCGGCCGGATTGTACTTGAAGGTGAAATCTTGCTTTTTCCCCTGGCCTTGTTGGGGTTCCTGGTGTCCTCAGTCCTTTCTGCTTTCATTCTGCCTGTATCCTTATTTCCAAAAACAATGTGAAGGGTTTGTTTATTTGGTAGGTTAGTTGGTTTATAATTATGTTTAGGTGGAAGCTGATTTTTAAACCCATGAGGAGAGACTTGATGGGAACTCCAGCAACCGTGCAAGTCGCACGTCCTCACTCCTCGCGGGTTGTTTTTGTGCTCGTTACAATTCGTTCACCACGGCTTTCACTGTCCTTACTTTTGTTTACTTGGATTAGTCCTGTTGCTGTTTTATTTTTAACAATTCTCTCCTTCCTTTCTGCAACCTTAAAACTTTTCCCTTTCATAGTGCTAACGATCACCTTCATGTTCTTCACTCTCTTAGCAGAAAATGTCTGTAAGTCGTTTCTTTAAAGGGGGTCCCTATGCAGGGCTATAGACGAGAAATCCAATTCCAGTAAATTTTCTGTTCTTGGGGAGGACCTGCGTCTCTCTGTGTAGGCTTACAAAGGAAAGTTTCCTAATTTTTACAGTTCAGGACGGCTTTAATCTTGGGGTTCAGGTATTTCATCAGGATGTGTCGGCGTGTATCGTGTCATTAATCTTTCCTGGAACTCTGAGCCCTTTGGATATGAAAACCCAAGTCTTTAAAGCTTAGGAAAGTTTGATCTTGTTTAATTTTTGCTATTTCATCTGTTCCTTTTATCTCCTGGTACTTTTGTTTTGCCCTGTATTTGTGTTCTAAATCCCTTCTCTATCTGTGATACCTTTTTTTTTTTTTTTTGCATTTTTGCCAACTTAAATGAGCTTTGTTTATTTTTAGATAAGTAATTTAGCTTTCAGTAATGTTATTTCTAATCTTTACCATTCTTGCATTTATTAATTTAGATTTTTCTATCTAAAAGTTTTCACCTTCTCTGCTTACATTGTTTTCTTTTTGTCTTTTTCCTGCTTATTTCCTTGCAGTATTGTGTCTGTATGTGTTCTTAGTTTGCTTTACGGGTTTTCAAAGTCCTTTTTCCTTCGATGGATGGGTGCCATCTGTTCTGGCTGTTGATTTGTACTGAGTCCCTTAACCCGGCCCAGATCTTTGATGCACCATGTCGGCGTGTGGGTTCCCTTTGGACCTCATGCCTGTCACGTTGTTGGTTTCCTGGGCAGTTACTGTCCAGCCGTGAGAGGTGATTTTTTTTTCCCACTGATGGTTTGGTGAGCCGGGTCCCTTCCCATGGGGGTGGGAAGGGCCGTGCTTTAGGGTGTCAGTCTCTCAGGCTTCTGGTCTGCCTGTACTCAGGCCATTCCCCGGACAGCTGGTAGCAAAGAGCCTTGTTCATCAGAACAGATGCAACAAGTGGGCGGTCCCCGAAGCTCGCGAGGCCGGGATTGTGCGCTTCCGGTCCACTTCCCACTCCCTGTCCTCCCACCGACGTCCGCAGGGCTGCCCAGAAGTCACCGTCTGTCCTTCAAGCTGGTGACCATGGTTCCTTTCACACTCCAGCTACAGGCTGCACCTTCTCCTGCACAGCACACTCGTGCCTGCATCGTTCCAGAAAGTGCTCTTCCAAATGTCCAGCAGCACTTCCTTAAAACTTATAAGCGCAGGAGAAATGCGGGGGCGGGGTGGGGGGTGTCCGTTGCCCTAGTCCCGTCCTTCTGGAGTCTGTGTGGTGACTGCTGTGGTGGTAGTTTACTTCCTCTTTCCGTAGGCGTGCCCTGTTGCTCCTAATACAGGGTGTTCATACATACACATCCTGGGCTTTTATTGAACCCAATCTCTTGAGTATTGTGATGGTGAATAATTTGATTAAAGCTTGCAATCAGCTTTTATTTATTTATTTATTCTCATATAGAAAATGAAGACCTTTCCAATCAGCCAAAACCTACCCAGAATCACAGTAAGTACCACGTTTGGTCCAGATATAACTGACGCCTGTCTCGGCTGTCTGCTCTCTTGTCACTCACGGGGGACAGTTTCAGCTGTGTGTGTCTGGAATCTTCATGCTATGGAGAACGTTCCTGGTTAAAGAATTTAATTGGTCAGTACTTGATAACTGGATTGGAAATTAATCATACGCCTTTGTGTCCTATATGCAAAACCTTCAAGATAGGCTAAGCACAGTGTGGGTGACACCCACATTCACTTGACATTACGTGACAGTCAACCTCATGTCCCTGTTCATACAAACATAGGGTGATAAAAACCCCTTTTGACAAATGTTATGTCAGATATTACTTTTATTTTTTAATTTTAAAAACAAAAAAATGTGTAAATATAGTTGTTCAATATTGTACTGGGGGTGCCAAAATGTATACACATTTTAAGGGATATTCTGTGTACTTGTGGACGCTGATGGTCACCACTTGGAGTGCCTCTGGTTATTGCAGAAGTCAAATGTGACCTGTGGTTATTGGTACATACCGACAACTACAATTTTAATACAGTTTTGTCCTTTCTTAAAACGCGTCTCCGTGTTTCTCGCCGTCTGTGTGGCCTTCAGGTGTACGGCACGGGGCTCGGACATCTGTGTGAGGTCAGACCATTTCACGAGCTCACCCTAGACATAGTGCTGTGTGTCTCCTTGCGGAATAGTTGGTTCTATTTTTAATTTTTGAGGAACTTCCAGACTGTTTCCATGGTGGCTGCACCAACTTCCAATCCCACCGACGGCGCACGAGGGTGCCCTTTCTCCACGCCCTCACCAGCACGTGGTTGATTTATTGGATGATGGCCACTCTGACAGGTGTGAGGTGGCATCTCACTGTGGTTTCAGTTTGCATTTCCCTGACGATTAGCGACGTGGAGCATCGTTGCATGTCTACTGGCCTCTTGGGAGAAAGGCGTATTCATGTCCTCTGCCCATCTTTAATCAGATTGGCTTTTGATGTTACGTGGAAGGAATCCCTCATGTACTTTGGATATTAACCTCTTGTCAGATGTACCCTTGGTGGGTCTCTGCTCCCATTCAGTAGGCTGTCTTTTTGTTTTGTTGATGGTTTCCTTTGCTGTGCAACAACTTTTCAGTTTGATGTCATCCCATTTGTTTTCTTTTATCGTTTTTTACCTTGCCTGAAGAGAAATAGCCAAAAAACTGTTCCTAAGAATGGTGCCAGAGAGTTTACTGCATATGTTTGCTTCTAGAAATTTTATGGTTTTGAGTCTTACATTTAAGTCTCCCATGCACTTTGAGTTTATTCTTGTGTACGGTGTAAGACAGTGGTCCAGTTTCATTCTTTTCCATGAATCTGCCTGGTTTTCCCAGCACCGTTTATTGAAGAGACTGTCTTTATCCCATTGCATATTCTTGCCTCCTTTGTCACAGTAATGGGCCATGTAGGCGCGGGTGTATTTCTGAGTTTCCCATTCTGTCCCCTGGATCTGTGACCTTATTTCTATGCCAGTGCCGTGCTGTGAGGAGCGCCATGGCCCCGTGGCATAGGGTGGTAGCAGGTAGGGCGGCACCTCCTACTTCCTTCTTCTTTCTCAGGGTCTTCTGTGGGGCCGTGCACATGTTAGGGTCCTGCCTCTGTTCTGTGGGGCCGTGCACATGTTAGGGTCCTGCCTCTGTACAGATGCCATTGCTGTTTGGGTAGGGAGTGCACTGAGTCTGTAAGTTGCTTTGGGTTGTATAGACATTTTCACAATGTTGGTTCTTCCTACCCACATGCTTCCATTTGTGTGCATCCTGCGTTTCCTTCATCAGTGTCCTATAGTTTTCTGAGTACAGGTCTTTTACCTCCTTGGTTAAAACTATTTCTAGGTATTTTTAATTCTTTTTGATGCAGTTGTAAATGGGATTGCTTGCTTACATTCTCTTTCTGATAACTCATTGTTGGTGTATAAAAATGCAACCGATCTCTGAATATTACTTTTGTATCCTGCTGCCTTCCTGAATTAATTAGTTACCATAGTTTTGGGTATAATCTTCAGGGTTCTGTCTATATAGTGTCCTACCATCTGCCAAAAATGACTGTTTTACTTCTTATTTTTCAATTCTGATGCATTTATTTCTTTTTCTTGTCTAATTGCTGTGGCTAGGATTTCCAATACTGTGTTTAATAAAAGTGGTGAACGTGGACATGCATTTTTTGTTCCTGATCTCAAGGAGAATGCTTTTAGCTTTTCCTTACTGAGTATGATGTTAGCTTTGGGTTTGTTTACATGATTTTTATTATGTTGAGCTGTGTTCCCTCTGTTCCCACTTTGCTGAGAGTTTTTATCATAAATTGCTGTTGAATTTTGTCAAATGGTTTTCCTGCATCTATTGGTAGATTTCATCAGAATAAAAATAATATAGCAGACGTTAGAAGTCTTGAGAACAAGTCCTTAGACAGGTTTGGGAAGTGCAGCTGATGTGACCACGATGGAAGCAGTGTAGCAAATGCTTACATGCACAGGTGCCACACACAGTGCTCTAAAGATGACACAGACATGGCTTTTGTCCCTAAAGGAGCTCCTAAGACAAGCCAAGAAAAGTGAGATGTGAAGGTGGGATAGAGGATTCATTTGGAGAAAAACGCTTGGGGGGACATCTGTACAGATTGGTAATCTGAGACAGGACGCCCGGGGAGACGGGCATGAATCCTGGAATGCCCTGTGTGCCCAAGAGGATGTCCTAAGGGGGAGGGACTTGTATTATTGTAACTCTGGGTTAGTGGTTCCAGAGAATTAAAGGTAAAGGCAGCACACCAACACTAATTACAACTAAAACAAATTCCTTGACTTTTTAAAAATTGGGGAAATAGGAAAGGAATGTTTATTTGCTAACTTGAGGCATCTTGGCTGTGATTCGGAGGACTATTCTGAGCAGAGTCTAGAAGCCAGCTTGGTTGAACCGGCTGCACAGTGAACATCAGGTCATGGAATCTAGTTATGGATTGCAGTCATTAGCCTGTCATACCTGTCACTGATTCTCTTTGATATTTGTTAAATGTTACAAAGATGTTTGTACATTTCTTTTGAGTTAAAATTTGACGTTTCAGCATGATGATCAACGTTTGGCTCTTTTCCCCCCAGCATTTTCTGCCTCAGCAAGTCAGCTCTTTTCTCCTCATGGTTCCAATCCTTCCACACCTGCGGCAACTCCTGTCCCCACTGCATCCCCGGTCAAGGCAGCCGGTCATCCGACCGCATCAGTGGCAGCCACTGCGTCCGGCCTGAACCTGCCCAGCACTGTCCTTCCCGTATTCCCGGGCCAGGTTGCCGCTGCGGTCCACGTGCCGCCACCACCAGCGCCGACCCCCACAGTCATCAGGACCCCGTCCCTGCCCACTGCGCCCGGCACTGGCGTGCACAGCACAGCAGCCACTGCTGTCCCTTCGGTTTTCTCTGGTCTGGTTCCACTGCCAGGTCCCTCCGCCCCTCCTGCCCCAGCCCCTCAGGCCACACCTGCGCCCCGGGCCCCCGCTGCTCCCAGTGAGACCTTTGCCTGCACTGCTGTCCCTTTTGCTGGCCTCCCCTTCTGTGCCACCTGTACCGCTGCTTCCACCAACAGCCCGAGTTCGGCCTCCCTGTCCTCGGTGTTTGCGGGCCTGCCCCTGCCCCTGACCCCCACGTCCCAAGGTGCGTCCAGCGCGCCGCCGCCTGTGATGCCCGGCGGCTCTGCACCCCCTGTCGCCTGTCCCCTCGGCGTGAACAGCCCTCTCCTGTCTGCTCTGAAAGGCTTCCTGACGCCGGGTGACACGAGTCTCATGGGCTCCTCTGCCTTATCCTCCGCGGCGCCCAGCGGGCTGCCCGCCCTCCCCGCCCTCACCAGCCACAGCGCCGAGGCCCCCGCATTAGCCCCGAGCAAGTGCTACGCGCCCGCGGCCGCCCCGGCGTTCCCCGGCCTGCCGTCCCCGGCGGCCACCTCGACGTCCCCTCCCGCCGCGCTGCCCGTGCAGCCGCCGGTGAGCGCCAGCTCGGACCCGCACGCTGCAGGGGCCGCCGTACCCGTGACCGTCAAGACGGAGCCCGCGAGCCCGCCGCCCTCGGCCTTCCGGGGCCCGCCCCACGCCGCACCCCCCTCGCAGGGCGGCCCGGGGCTGTCGGGGACGCTGGGGCGCACGGCCTTCCCCACGTGCCTTAGCCCCGCGCTGCCGGCGCTGCCCGGCCTGGGCGCCCCGCTGGCCGTGTCGGCCGCGCTGGGCTCCGTGGCCCTGGCCCCGCACGCCGCGCCCGTCTTCCCCGCGCTCCCGCCCTTCACGTCGCTGGCCGGCAACCCGCCCCTCGCCGCCGCCGTGTCCCTCCCGGGGACGGCCCCCACCTCCGCAGCCGGCCCGGGGCCCGCGGCCCCGCACCCCGGCCCCTCCGCGGGGCTCCCCGGCTCCGCCCCCGTGTCGGCGGCGCCCTTCCCGCTGAGCCTGTCCACTGCTGTCCCCTCGCTCTTCTCGGTGACTCAGGGGCCGCTGCCCCCCTCCAGCGCCGCCTACCCCGGCTTCTCGGTCGCCAGCGCCCCCAGCGCCCCCGCCGCGCCCGTGCTCCCCGGGTTCGCCTCGGCCTTCAGCTCCAGCTTCAACTCCGCGCTGGTGGCGCAGGCCGGGTACGTGGGCGTGGGCCGGGTACGTGGGCGCGGGCCGGGTACGGGGCGCGGGGCTGGGTACGGGGCGCGGGGCGGGTACGTGGGCGCGGGGCCGGGTACGTGGGCACGGGGCGGGTACGTGGGCGCGGGGCGGGTACGTGGGCGCGGGGCCGGGGCACGGGGCGCGGGGCCGGGTACGTGGGCGCGGGGCGGGTACATGGGCGCGGGGCGGGTACGGGGCGCGGGGCCGGGTACGTGGGCGCGGGGCCGGGTACGTGGGCGCGGGGCCGGGTACGTGGGGCCGGGTACGTGGGCGCGGGCTGGGTATGTGGGGTGATGGCTGAGCCATTGGAGGGAAACGGGGGGGGGGGGGCCGCATCCTGTTTTCCGGGGCGAAACCGCGGCGCTCAGAACACGTTTCGTGGCTGTCCAGCGTGCCAACGTGGATAGTAACACCGGGGCCGGGTGGTTTCGGGCTGTGTGTGTGGTCACTCTCCTTGCTGGTACAACAGCCCGAAGCACTCGGCGGGTCCGTGTGAAACGGGCTCCGCTGGCTGCAGGAGAACCCCCCTCTAGAATGGAAAGTCGTTCGGTGTCCGGGAGGGGCTGACTCGTGGCCCCTTCCACCAGGGGACGGTTAGGTGTTCACGGGTGGAGGTGGCGCGCACACGGGCCGGAGCCGTGGTCTCTGTGCCTGCCCTGCGCGGTGACCCGCTTGTCTGTCGTTTCAGCCTGTCCTCTGGCCTTCAGGCTGCCGGCAGCCCTGTGTTCCCGGGCCTCCTGTCCCTGCCGGGAATCCCCGGGTTCTCCCAGAACCCCCCGCAGTCGTCCTTGCAAGAATTGCAGCATAGTGCGGCTGCGCAGTCAGCGCTGCTGCAGCAGGTGAGCAGGCCATGTCCTCCCACGAAGCAGCGACCTAGGTCCCTGCTTCTGTCCGATACCCCAGCACGAGCACGAGTGACTGAGCAGCCCGTTGGCAGGTGTGCTCACTGATTCTCCCCAGCCTGCTGGTGGCCCTGCCTCCTCCAGAAGGGGCGCAGGAAGGGGCCACGTCCCCACCTGTACGGCGTGCTTTCCTGCCCGCAGACTTTCCCATCTCCGTCCCGGGGTCGTGCAGGTGGGATCTGCATTCCGGACAGTTACGTGCTAGCTTGTCTCCTGCAGCGAAGCTAAAGTAAGGGCGCGTGAAAGCACATTTTCTCTAGCACACTTTTTTCGAGAAGATTAAATATGTTAATGGCATTCCTGTGGCCCTCCACCCCCTGAAGAAGTTTAGGCATTTCTTAGAAGCTGCAGGAGACGGAGCAGACTGGTCCTGCCCCAGCGTTTTCTCTTTCCTTTCTGTGTGGATCTCTGCTGGGGCGTAGGCAGAGGCAGGCACAGGCCGGTGGCCTGTGATGCTCACGACAGTGCACACTGTCTCCCTCTCTCTCAGGTGCATTCGGCTTCGGCCCTGGAGAGCTACCCGGCGCCCCCGGACGGGTTTCCCAGCTACCCGCCCACGCCGGGCACGCCCTTCTCCTTGCAGCCAGGCCTGTCCCAGAGCGGGTGGCAGTGACTGTGGGTCCGTCTGTTCTCCCCGTCGGGCGGAGTCAGAGTTGCTGATGGGCTGCAGTCAGCAGCTGACGGACGTGCTGGGGACCAGCTGTCAGACGACGAGAGTGACGACAACCCTGAGGAAGCTGGGATGAGAGTTGGAAGACACGACTGCGTGTCAGACAGTTCTGCGTATGAGCACTCCCCGCTGTGTAAATAGGCTGACGGTGCATTGTTGGAGAGCAGCATTAAAGCGTGTCTGGGGGCTCCTCACCTCCCGCCCCGTGCAGTCCCAAGTCACGTATGTCACCGGTCAGCACGCGTCTCCAGGAGCATGGGCTCTTTGTAGCCGAACACAGCCTTACACCTGCTCGCACAGCGTGCAGTGCCAGGAGTGACGGTGCTGCCTCAGACTGAGGTTTGCACGTGGCCGGGGTGTGTACGAGTTAGCGTCACTGGGGCTCCGCACCCCGTGTGGACCTACGAAAGGGGCCCCGAGCACCACGGGTGTCTCTCATCTCTGACATCAGCATTCACACCTATTCTGTTCACGTTAACTCTGTATTTAGGTAAGTGGAAATGGTGCTGAACATCACCCTTAGAATGACTTTCAGGCGTTTCTCGCTACAAACAGGTACCCAGGACTACTTCCTTACAGAAATACAAGTGAGGCTCGTGATAATTTGCCTTTAAAATTTGATCTCAGCGATACCCCAGGGAGTGGGGACCCTGTGACCGACCCGGGCCACCTCCGTTGCCACTGTCCTCGGGAGCTCCTGAGGCATGTTTACAGGATTCCTGTCCGTACACTCAGTACTTATCTAGTGACCACGTGACAGTGAATGACCACGTGACAGTGAATGGAGGAGACTTGCTCTGTTGGTCCATACTCCGTGCCCACTGTATTTAAGGAGGCGTGGTGGTATAACATGATGGAATGTCATTAATTTAAGTTAATGCCACATCTGGGGACACGGGGGAGTACGGAGAATGATTTCCAATCCTTTGACGAAGAGCGTAAGCTAGAGCATCTGCTGTCGTCCATATCAGCATCTAGAAGTTTTACTTTTATAAAGACGGTGTTTGGAAGATGTTGCTAATGTATTTTCCTTCAATATGGGGAGCAGACTTTTTAAGTATATTAAGAAATATTCCTGTATGGTTAGTTTTTAACAGTTTTTTAAAATAAACTTTATGGATATGACATTTTATAAGTGTTTTATTAAATGCTTATATAGGTGCCTTTTTTGTCTGAATTTAGTTGAAACTGAGTATTACTACTGATTGCTCGCTGCTTTAAATACATCGTACATGAGCGTTAGCACCAACACTTGGAACAAATGACAGCTTTGTTTCCAGCCCAGAATGGCACCGCTTCGTTCCTCGGAGGTTAGCTGCTGGGAGCTGGCTGGTTTTCTTCTCCCGCCTACACTCACTAGCTTCTTCCGGCTCACGGCGTACGGCCTGTGTGCGTGGCCCGTTCACAAAGATGCTGTCAGTGACTCGTCTTTCCGCAGTGATGCCACTGCAGGTGTATTTCTGCTGTCCCCCGAGGCCCTGGCCGTCACCACCAGGGCACCGCACCCTCTTCATCTTTGACAAGTGCATCCGATGACAAGTGCCAGCTTAGCTTGTGCCTGCAAGCTAATGGCATCCTGCACATTGGGCACTTGAAGGTTTCTATAGCAACGAAGAGGAAGTTTTTGGAGCACCGGCGGTAATCACTGTGCACTGGTCTTACATTGCACAACGCTGTGAGGTAAGTCCTAGCGACCCCATTAACCAGAGGAGGAAGCCAGGATGTCAGCCATGCTGCGAACCATGGTGACGTCAGCACGTGCGTACCTCCCATCACGGGCCACAGGCGTGAGTGACTGAGGGCTGGGACCGCAGTAGGTGAGGGGGATGAGCACGTCGCCGCCTGAGCAAATCCAGAAACGTGTCTCCGGGACCCTGAGGTCTGCAAGGAGGACTGGGAATGAGCATCCTTTATCAAGGCACGGAGTGTGACAAACAGGCACGGAGTGTGACAAACAGGCACGGTAATGAAGTCCCGTGGCTGAGAGTGCAGACGCAAGGGCTCCTGTACCAAATGCCACAAACTCGGGAGGCCCACGTGGGGGGCAAAGAGAGAGGGAATGAGCTGAACACGGGGGGGTCCCACTCCAGGGAGGAAGCTGGTGAGCCACGTGGTGGGCCCGATGTCACCAAATCCTGGTGCAGAAGCCAGTGGTCAGGACCGGCTGGCTCTCTGCGTGTGGGCTTGCTCCGATAAACGCCCTGTGCCTGCCTGCTCTGGGACTCCTGCGTGGAGACAGGAACCCGGTCACCGCCGCTCAGCTGAGGCCCCTCTCGGGCATCCCCGTCCCTGCCGGTGGCAGTGTCAGGCCTTCTCCCGGTTCAGGGGTTGACAGAAGGAACATGTAGAAGTCAGAGCGTCTTCACGGGGAGCGCATCCCAGCACCCTCCATCTGCTTCCTTCTCCATCCCTCATGCCAGAGGGGAGAGGACCCCCACCATCTCCTGGAGCCCCCAGGGAGGGGCTCACCTTGCCCTGGGGGTGCATGCCTGGCTTGGGGAACCCACCTGCTTCCTAGGCTGAGCTCCTTGGCTGAGGAGATGGACAGACGTTGTACAGGAAGCAGGAAAACTGTTGCTTCGTCATCTCCCAAGGGGATGTGTTTGTCGCAAGTGCCCTGGCAGCTCATGGCAGCTGCCACCAGGGAGCAATTACTGTCACCGTAGTTTGGACCTTGCCCCTCAGTGACGGGTGGTGCTGGCACAAGTGCTGTCAGGCCGTGTTAACAGGGAGTGTGTGCAGGCACAAGCTAAGCTGGCACTTCCAAAACACGCTGCCTCCAGGGCAGAGGGCGTCCCTCTCCCAGGCAGTGACTGCCTATGGCCGAGCCACAAAAAGCAGTAGACACGGGAAGTTCTGTCACTCTTTGCACAAGGGGTTGGTCCCCAAGTGCTGGTGATGCTGATCAAGTAGAGGTCAGCAAACAGCAACGGCATCTGCGGGTTGACAATGCAGGATGGGCCTCACGTTTGCAGGTGTGCAGCAAACTAGAGAAGCCGTAGAGGAGAGGTGACGAGTGTCCTCACCCCCATACTGCGTCACTGAGCCACTAACCGTTCCCCTGAATCAAGGGAGAAAGTTGCCCCAGCCTCCCGGAGTTGGACAGAGAGCTGAGCCCTGAGAAACAGCCCAGCACCCTGCCATGCGCGGGAGCAGGCGTCACCATTGTCCAGTGTCTGTCGCCATTCCGTGGCCACGTGTTTCCCAGGTCACACTGGACACAGTTCTCCCGAGAGCGCCGGGAGGAGCCCTTGTCAAAGCCAATTCGCAAACAAGGAAGATGGACCGTGAGGAGCTGCCCCGTGCCATGCGGTCTGCCCCGTGCCATGCGGTCTGCCCGTCCCTGTGTCGTCCCTGCATCCGGCGTCGGCAGGCGCGTGTGGGGACGACAGGAGGGGAGCTACAGCCCAACAGGGCACGTGCGCATCTGGTCCCTGCGTCCTTCCCCAGCATTCTGGCGTCCCGCGTTACCCCCTCCCATTACACACCCTGCGGACACACTGCCCCGGTCATCACAGGAGCCGCAGGTGGTGGTGACGGCCAGTAAGAGCCTCAAGGTGTTGGCAAGAGTCGCCCCCAGTCGGGGAGGTTTTCGAAGGTGAAGTTGTAAGGAAAAAAGACAGTGAGATGGGGAGGGGGAGACCAGAAACGACAAGGGGGCCTGGGGGCCTGGGGAGGTCGGAGTGCCTTGTGCTCTGTTCTCACAAAGGAAACCAGGACGTTACTGGGAACACTGACACGGGAAGCGGAGCCTCGGGGCGCGAGAACGTGGGCACTCCCGGTGTGCGAAGGAGCACAGAGCGCATGCCGAGCGGCCTGGTGGCCGACGGCTCCTGTGGGACAGCCCGGGGTCTGGGCTGCAGAAACAGCCTCGCCGCTCGTCAGCTGCTGTGTTTGATGCAACGTGTATCAGCTACGTGCCTGCATTGTTCTAAAGGCTGCAGGTGTCACGGTGTGACATACACACACACACACACACGCATGCGCATGCACACATGCACAGGCGCACGCACACGCATGCGCACATGCACAGGCGCGCACACATGCACGCGCACAGACACACGCACACTCATGCGCGCACAAACACACATGCGCACACGCACGCGCACAGACACACGTACGCGCGCACACACGTGGAGTTAGCCAGGCCCCTCACGCAGTTACCATGGCGGGGAGAAGTCAGCAGACGTTGTCTGTAAAGGCGCACAGGCAGTATTTGGGGCCTTGCAGGCCGCCCCGTCTCTGCAGCAACGACTCAGCGATGCAGGGGCAGCGCCAAAGTGGCCGCAGGAAATACAGCAACCACCGGGCGTGGCTGTGTCCCAGGGACTTCACTCACAGAAAGGGCGGTGGGCCGAGTGCTGGGCCCGCGGGCCGTGGTGGGCCCGCCCCGGGTTGTTGCGCATACGGTGACACGGACACAGGCCCGGTGGCACAGGGGGCACGTGCGGCTTTCGGGGCACAGATGGAAGGCCAGTGGGGCTGTTTCTGAGTGAGGGGCATGTCCCAGGAGGTAGTCTGGGAAGGGCAGGAGGGGCGGGGTCCTTCACGATCGGCCGTCCTCCGGGCGTTAGGAGCAGAACGGTGGCGTGACCCAGTGCCAGGAGCTTCCAGAGACCTTGCCAGACCGTTCCCTGAGGTGAGCACATGACAGCTGTGGCCGGGAAGGCCTTCGTGAAGCATGAATGCTGCAGCCTGTGACTACTGCTGTTCTGCAGGAGGCCTGAGGCTCGCGGCCTTGGGCACGTTCGCTGTGCACACGCAGGCAGCTCACCTCCTGGGAGGAAACGGTTTTGTTGATGTTGACAGGCTCCTGTCGCCAGGGCAACGGCCCCCGTGGTGCTGGCTCCCCGAGGAAGAGGAGGAACATCTTGCTCTCATCCTCTCCCCTCTCCTGAGCATGTTCGGACAGCCACCCGCAGGGCAGCACGGGCTCCAAACCCAGGAAAATTGGCCACAAAGAAACGAGATGGCTCCCGGGGCGTCCTCCCCAGAGAAGCAGGACAAGGGTCATCTAGTGGGTAAGGTCCCTCTCGCCGCCGGAAGCATGTTCTGTGCAGTAAGCCAGACGGGAGTGTGGCGGTTAGAGCGCTGAGTGTGAGCGTGGGGCACATGGATGCACCCTGAAACAGACGGGCATGACAGCCCCTGAGAGCCCAGGATTCGGTCGCCATCGCTTACTGTGCCT
The DNA here is from genome assembly GCA_004026885.1 of Lyroderma lyra. Classification (NCBI taxonomy): domain Eukaryota; kingdom Metazoa; phylum Chordata; class Mammalia; order Chiroptera; family Megadermatidae; genus Lyroderma; species Lyroderma lyra. The sequence goes on from PVJL010006100.1 coordinate 90,361, forward strand.
TTATTGGCTTCTCATACAGCCGTCACTCAGCTGCTCCTTAGAACTTCAGTGTTAGGTGGAATTTGTGTTTATCTCTATTTTTTTTTTTTTTTTTTTGCATTGTATAGTAAATATATGTTGAGTGGCTGACAGGGTGCTGTGACTTACAGAAGAGCTGCCTGGGATGCACTGTGTGTGGTATGTGGGGAGAAGTTGAGGAAAGTAAAACTCGGCCCCTCGCACCCACGGGAGCCTTGCGTACTCATGGCTATGTCATGTTACAAAATGCGTGTGCGTCCCACCTGAGCTCCACAGCTTGTGCTGCCGCATAAGTCACCGCGTACATCAGAGAACACGTTGGGCATTATCCGTGTGTAGAAGAACACGCAGGCAGAGGCATCTACCTGCATACACACACACACACACACACACACACACACGCACGCACTTTGCTTTTGAAGTGGACCTAGCCACACGGACATGCTGGAGGCCGTAAGTGTCACTCGGAAGTGCCCACACGTGGTGAGTTGTTTTGGGAGCACCCGCTCTGGTCTAGATGTGCTGCACGAACCTCAGCTTGACTTGGGCTGCCGGCCCTGGGACACGACACAACACGGCCTATGAACAGGGCTGGGGCTGGAGCTGCGGTGCAGTAATTACACCTGGATGTTGAGGAATTACAACTGGATTGCATTCCTCAAATTCAGGATCTTCAAATGAGATTTGAATTTCTGTTGAGTCATTTTAAGAACAGTAACATCAAAATTATAAAATTAAGATTGATGTGTGTTGTGAGTCATATCTAGCACTAGGTAGTTAAGTACATGTTTTATTTCCTGTTTTAATTTCAGGGGTACCACTGTTTGGGAAAGCTACTGGGTAACTTTTATAAATCACGCTCTCATTTTCAATTGCACCCCAATGATCCAGCAAGCTAATGTCCTGTGTTCTTAGATGCGCGTTTACATGTTAACCATCTCGTAAGGACCGAGATCCAAGATGGCGGAGCAGGTAAAGTCTGGGCCTGCTTTGTTCTATGAACACATTAAAATTACAACTAAATTACCGAACAACCAACCTGGAGACCCATCTGGGACCTAGCTGAGCAGAAGCTTTGTAACTAAGGATACAAAATAGAAGCGGCCACGGCAAGATGGGTGGGATGGGCGGGAGAGATGCAAGAAGGAGATCTTTGCACGAAGGTTCCCCCCAGAGGAGGGAGGGACCACAGTCCCACAGTTGGCTCCCCAGCCCAGAGCACTGGGGCTGGGGAGAGGAGTCCCCCAACATCTGACTGTAGAAAACAGTGGGGACTCTGACAGTCCAGGTGGGACAAAGTGGGAGGGAAACGCAGACGACTGCTTGAAGTCCCCACGCAGACTCACTCGCTCGCAGGCACTCACCTTGAGCTCCAGCAGAGGGACAATGACTCGCGTTGGAAGCAGACAGGGGCAGACTGAGGTGTGTGGCTTTGGAGCGAGGGCTAGAGGACAAGCACCATTTTTCCTGGGTGCGCCCTCCTCCCCTGTAATCAACAGGTGGGCGCCATCTTTCCTGTGTTGCTCCCGCCCCCACCCGGCCAAATCTGAACCTGATTGATCTGATGAGCTCCAACTGGTGGGCGCCACCTTTCCTGTATCGTTCCCTCCCCCACACGGCCAAATCTGAACCTGACTGGCCTGTTGAGCTTACTCATGCCACCCTTCCGACTCACTGGGACCCCACCTGACTCAACTCTGCAAAGCCAGAGGCACTTTCTCCAGTGAGCAGCCAGCCCCACCTGCATTGCAATTTTTCTTGGAAAGCTATTTAAGTCCACAAGTCCCAGGCTGGCAGTGACCAGCATTGATGTGCTCTGAGACTTTTGCTGAGTAGCTCCAAGCACAGCACTGGCATCAAACCAGAATCCACAGGAGCAACCAGCGCAGATGACCGGGGAGACAGTGCCAGGACCCCACAGGGCACATACTACATAAGGCTACCCAACAATACTGGGAGATGTAGCAGATCTACCTAATATAAAGAAACAAATACAGACAGATATCCAAAATGAGGAAACAAAAAAAAATACATCTCAAATAAAAGAACAGAAGAAAATTTCAGAAGAAGAACTAAATAAAATGGAGGCAAGCAATGTATCAGACACAGAGCTCAAAACGATTTTAAGGATGCTCAAGGAATGTAGTGAAAACTTCAACAGAGGGATAGCAAGCATAAAGGAAATAGAAACCATAAGAAAAGGACCAGTCAGAAATGAAGACTACAATAACTGAAATTCAGAATCCAATAGGTGGAATCACCAGCAGACTGGATGGAGCAGAGGACTGAGTCAGCAAATTGGAAGACAAAGTAGCAGAAAACATCCAGTCAGAACAGCAAAAAGGAAAAAAAATCCAAAAAATTAGGCTAATTTAAGGGGCCCCTGAGTTGACATCAAGCACAACAACATTCACATCACAGGAGTCCCATAAGGAGAAGAGAGAGAGCAAGGAATTGAGAACTTATTTGAAGAAATAATGACTGAGAACTCCCCTAACCTGGCAAAGGAAACAGACACACAAGCCCAAGAAGCACAGAGAACCCCAAACAAGATGAACCTAAACAGGCCCACAGTAAGACACATTATAATTAAAATGGCAAAGGTTAAAGACAAAGAATTCTAAAAGCAGCAAGAGAAAAACAACTAGTGACTTACAAGGCAGCTCCCATAGAACAGTCAGCTGATTTCTTAACGAAGTTTACAGGCCAGAAGGGAGTGGCAGAAAATATTCAATGTGATGAAAAGCAAGGACCTGCAACCCAGATTACTCTACCCAGCAAGGTTATCACTCAAAATCGAAGGACAAATAAAAAGCTTCTTGGCCAAGAAAAAGTAAAGGAGCTCATCCCCACCAAACTGGTAGTAAAAGGAATGTCAGAGGGCCTGCTCTAAGATGGGGGTGGGGGTGGGGGAGCAAAATTATGAACAATAAAATGGCAATAGATACACATCAACAGTTATCTTCAATTTAAATGGATTAAAAGCTCCAATCAAAAGACATGGAGGGTATTGCACTGAGTGGCGTGTCAGACAGGAAGACAGGTGCGAGCTGACTTTGCTTGTAGGTGAAATCCAAAGAAGAAAATAAAGAAGTGGAGCAGGAGCAGATTCACAGATACAGAAAACATTCGGTTTGTTGTCAGGTGGGAGGAGGGTTGGGGGAGGGGGTGACATCGGGAAGTTCAGTCGGGTGGTTACAAAGTAACAGTTACGGGGACACGGGGTGTAACATGGGAATAGCGTCAGGAAGGTTGCAGTAACTATGGGGGCGTCAGATGGGCACTAGATGTGTTGGGGTGATGGGAGGAGGGTGGGAAGGGGTGGGTGAAAAAGGGAAAGAAATCAAGGAGTACAAGTTCATAGTCGCAGAATAGTCCCAGGGACGTGAAGTGCACCCTAGGGCATATGGTCAATAATATTGCAATGACTCTGCGTGGTGTCAGACAGCAACCAGACGTATGGGAATATGGATTTTGTCACTTATGTAAGTGTCTCATCACCGTGCTGTACACCTCAAACCAATATAGTGTGTCAAATGGCATTGAAAAATAAAAATAAATAAGAAAAAAAAAATCTTGTACGGTCCTAGATTGTTTTCATTTAATTATTCGTTAAGGAAACACTTATTTTCCTATTGTAAGTGTGAAGTTTTCCTCTTTATTGTTCATCAAAGAATCTGTCAACTAAAAATAATCAAATAAAAAAACACAACCCAAGTGATATTGTGTGTGTGTGTGTGTGTGTGTGCGCGCAGACACGTGTGCCCGCTCACTGAATCCACGGGTGGACGTGGACGTAGGCTGCTTCCTCAATCCCATCAGGCTTAGCCAGACCTCGGGGTAACCGTCTCACGTGCACCCCCAGACGCCTTTTCTGAGAACCACATCGGTCACAGGCTTGGGCCCTTCTGGTTCCCTAGGCATCAGCAGAGGACGTCTTGGTGTCTGTGGCTGGATCCTGGTTTCCCTTTCTGTCCTGTTGGTGATCGTTACCTTCCCCGTCTCCGTGTGGATGTGCCTGAAGGTAACCCCCGGGGACGTAAGCTGGGCTCTCTCCGGGAGCTGAGGGACCCTTGGGACTAAATGCTCTTCCTTCATCCCTCAGATTGTGAAGGAGTATGAGCGGGCCGTTGTCTTCCGACTGGGGCGCATCCAGGCTGACAAGGCCAAAGGGCCAGGTATGTCCTACCCTGCCTCCGAGGGTCACGGCACCGGGGACCGTCACTACCACTGTCCGTGTTCTCCCTGATGGCGCCCATGGAGAGGCCAGGAGAACCCGCAGGGACCTGGGGCCCCGGCCTCCTGTGCCCTTGAAGGATGCTGTCCTAGGGGGTCAGTTCATGGGGGCGGCTGCCAGGCCACCTGCGTGAGATGCGGACGTGCGGGCCTGTCCCAGCACTCCCTCTGAGTGTCTGGGGTCCCGTGAGCAAAGAGTAGCTCCGGCTACCCTGTCCAGGTGTCGCTTTACGAGGGTCCCTAAGAGCACGACCGCGGAATGAGAGGCGGGGATAAAGGACGAAGTGACTCGGGGAGAATATTCCAGGAGCTGGCCTTAGGCTCCTGTTGTTTGACTGAAGAAGTGGTCGTGGCATAGGGTAAATTCTAATACGCTTGAGAGGAGAGACCATCGCAAGCAGCATCTCAGGAGACACGTGGTGCGCCCTGCCCGTGAGCTGTGCTCCCCTCAGGGACACTACTGTGGTCTCGGGGACAGGAGCTCCGTCATTCACCACGACACCCTGGGGGCCGTGCCCTTGGCCGTGGCCCCGCGGGGGGCACTCGGGGATCTGTGACGTGAGACGGGAGGAGCTGCAGAGGGAGCAGCTGGCTACGCAGGCTCGGCCCTTGCAAGGACTAAAATGCTCCCTAGTTTCATGAAGGACCCAGAAGCCAGTGAGCAAGAAAGCCTTACTCGGGGCGTTCTTAGAGTTGGTCAGAGGTGTGACCCCTTCCTGGTCACATGGCATCCGCTGGGGTCACGGGCACAGGAGAGAATGGACCTGGGCTTGAGAGAGGAGCAGACCTGTCGTCAGGAGGACCCAGAGGGGAGTGTGTCCCTTTGTAACGAGCGTGCCCAGGAGATCCCATCGCCGGCTGTGCCACGGCAACCACCCCGTCATACGTGCCTCTGGGGCGCACGAGTTGCTTCAGAATGACACAGAGACAGAGGGAGGCGAGCCCAGCGGCCACCGGAAAAGCTGTCCACGTTCCTGAGCTGTAAACCGTCCTCTACTCCCCGAAGCGTTAGTGAGAGCCCATCTCCGCGAGCACTCACCACTGCGCCGCCGTCTCCTTTCACGCCAAGTCCTGCGTCGTCTCCACCGGCACCAGCCGGCGTCAGGGACCGGACACGTGGAACGGGGACAGCGCAGGCTCCCAGGGAGCCCGGGGACAGCGCGGGGCTCGGCGGGCGCCCCGGTGCTGCGGCCGTGACCTGACCCGGGGCCGGGCGCCGGAAAGGGAAGGGACTCAGGCCGAATCCTCGGCACAGGGCCAGAGGAGGGAGGCACGTCAGAGGCCCTAGATGGGGTCACCAAACGAAAAGCCTCTCTTCTTAGAAAACAAGGACAGTAGCACAAAAGCCCGCTGGCGTCCCCATCTGGCCGGTGTGCCGTTGGTTCTAACCGCGATCGTCCTGGTGTAGATAGAGAACATTCCGCCGTGTTAAGGAGTCACCGTGGGCTCAGACGAGCCTTCTGAGCCCCGTTCTCCCGCCTCCCAAGCACCTCACCAACCACAGAGACGTGGGAAGCGGTCACAGCCGCGGGAGGCCACGTCTGAGCTAAGGGCAGCTACGGGGAACTACACGCGGCCACACGTTGGTTGTCGAGGCTCTCAGGTCCTGGAGACGGTCCCATTCTAACGTTCCTGTTGAAGACAAGTGACAACGTTGACAGTCCCTGATACTCAAGGTCACAATTTTGGTTACTTGCGTCCTTTATACAGATTCCTTTCATACAGCAAAACCAGTTTCTAAACTATCCTTTCAATGAATGTCACGTTCAGCACTTGGGTAAACGTAGATCGCGTGTTTTAAAAATAAAATCTAAAAACTAAATGCCAAGGACCTTTCATTTTTTTACCCAAAGATCTTAACACCCAAGGAACCACTTTTCTTCAGTCACTGAACCTGTGGGACATCACCTGGGACACACTGTTCGTCCGGGGACAGTTGTGTGCAAAGAAGGTGGGGGACAGTGTGTGGTCACTTCCAGTAAGATGGAACCGAAAACCGTGTTTGCTCTCTCGTAGGTTTAATTCTGGTCCTGCCCTGCATCGACGTGTTTGTCAAAGTGGATCTGCGAACCTTCACTTGCAACATTCCGCCACAGGAGGTGACGTGGGCAGAGGCGCCGCTGCAGATGGGGCTGCAGCGTCCCTGTTCCCCGAACGCTGGCCGTCTGGCAGGCATCAGGGATGGGGTAGGGGACGGACTCAGTGCCCGGAGACCTGCTGGACCGCCCGACGCTGCTGGGTTTAGTGTTGCCCAGTGAGAACGGGTCGGGTTCCCGGGCTGGATTGCTGGGACGCTGTAGGTGGCGGAGGGTGAGGGGTCCCCCAGGGGAGAGGGGGAAGGGCTCCAGCTGGCAGAGGGGTGGACAACGACAGAGCAGGAGCCGGGAAGGGGACAGGTCATGGTATGAGGGAGGGGACGAGCCAGTGGGGGGCAGAGGCTGGTTCTGATGACCCCCCCGCGCCCTGTGCAGACTTTGCTTTAGTGACGTACGCCCCGGTCACCTGCAGAGTAACGTCCTGTGCGTGTCCGGGTGCAGTGCAGTGGGGTGGGGGCAGAGGTGGCACTGCCCGGGGCCCACCTGCGTTTGAGTCCAAAGACTTTTCTTGGGCTCCTTGGTTCTGCATGTGCACCCCATGGTACTGCAAGTGCACCCCGCGGTTCTGCATGTGCACCCCATGGTACTGCAAGTGCACCCCACGGTACTGCATGTGCACCCCACGGTACTGCATGTGCACCCCATGGTACTGCAAGTGCACCCCACGGTTCTGCATGTGCACCCCACGGTACTGCAAGTGCACCCCACGGTTCTGCATGTGCACCCCATGGTACTGCAAGTGCACCCCACGGTTCTGCATGTGCACCCCATGGTACTGCAAGTGC